>PITA01015580.1:0-49616 GCA_004023965.1 Spilogale gracilis
GTAGATTTCTTCTTGAATGGTGACTTCTAAATAAAATTTACCAAACTGTAATAAATCTAAAGTACACAAATCTCAGGGTGCATGGGTGGCTCAGTCATTAAGGGTCTGCCTTCAGCTCAGGTCATGATCCTGGAGCCCCAGGATCTAGCCCCACACGGAGCCACATGTAGCCTATCTGGCTCCTTCCTGCTCCTGCTCAGCAGGAAGCCCGTTTTTCCCTCTCTCACTCCCCTTGCTTGTCTTCCCTCTCTAGCTGTGTTTCTGTCAAATAAATAAATAAAATCTTAAAAAAAAAAAATAAAGTGCTCCAATCTCAAGTGCACAGTGTGATGCATTTTTACAAAGTGAACGCAACACCAATCCCATGAAACCACTAACCAAGCCGTGAAAAAGATCCATGCAGATCCACCCCCCAAATCTTCCCTGGGATGCTCTCTGCTTTGTTAAAATTTCCACCTGCTGTCTGTCTCTGGCAACGGGTCCCTTCCTACATTCAACCACCATCCTCCCCCACACTACCTCTCCTGCCGTCTCTCACTGTGTTCAGCATGGTCCTTCCCTGCTGCTGGTGGAACTTCCCCAAAGTCAGACCCAATGTGAACTTCCCTTCCCCCACCCTGTGTGGACTTCTGATTCTGATATTTCTTGCTTTCTCAGAAATCATTCTGAAGTGATCATTACATTCCTGGCATACTTTCATTCCACCGTATCTGTTCATTATAACGTTGTTTCTACTTCATAGTTAAAATCCTCTTGTATTTCTTGAGAATAACAATTTAACATTTTCTCGAGCCTCTAATGTGTATGCTCAAAGATATCATCTTAACCCTTAAATCCTTAAAATCAAATCATCTTTTTGTATATACATTGTTTCCTTCCTGGCTCCTGTGTAGAGCCTTCTGGGTCCCATTTGTGCAGAAAGTCCCAGACCAGGTGGTTCCCAGCAAATGAATGTGTGGCTGTGTGCCCTTGTTGGGAGTCACTGACCCTGCCACTTACAGACCTACCTGGAGGCTGGTGTACCGAGTCCTAAACCTCTTCTGCAAAGTAACAGGTCTCATTCAATGGAACTTGCAGAACTAAGTCTTCCTGCCTTCCTGCCTATTTCCCTGGCACTTTCTTTTTTTTAATGTGGTACATGAAAACTGGCAGACCCTTATATACGTATTCTCTTTCTTCTCTCCTACATTTTATTTTCAACAAACTCAGCTCGCAAGATATCACTGTTCTAGTATCCTCTACCTTCTAGTTTCAAGTTTTTGGAGATTTGAAGTTCCTTGGTAGTGAAAAAAAAATCCAATGATGGAAATAGTGGTGGACAGAGCATCATAAGTCTTTCTCATCAGTGTTGAAATGTTGAGTCCCTCTTCTTCAAGATGTTCTATCTCCAAATGCCATTCTAGATAAATTTTACTAGTGTACTGAGAAGAAACCCTCTCATATTCTGCAATTTTCTGTGAATCCTAGTAATAACTGCTCCTCTTTATGGCTTAGTTTTCAGTTTTCTTTGCTCTGTAGGTACTTATTACTTGTGAACATGGTAAGTGGGTAACTCAGCTAAAGGTAGGATAGGGGAATCCTATGATCTAGTGAAGCCATATTTCCTCCTCACATTGTCATGTTTGTCAAATCTGGAAAGCAATTCTGCTCTCATTCTGAAAACTGAATCTCAGGGGGAGATTTCAGGGCATCCTGAATTTTGTGCAAAGTACTCAACATCACTCTTTTCTCATCTCCAAAGTGAGGATAGTATTAGCACACCTACCTCAAAGGACTATTGTCAAGATCAAAATAATTATTCATGAGAATATCTGAGAGCAGATGGCAACCAGTAAGGGCCCACTGAAAGTTGATGCTTGTGTTGTTTCCTCTTGCCATGGTGAAGTTGCTTGATGCTCGATACATACTCTTCTGCTTTTCCTCACCAGTGAATTCTCTAAATACTCTTTTTTT
Organism: Spilogale gracilis; assembly: GCA_004023965.1. Classification (NCBI taxonomy): domain Eukaryota; kingdom Metazoa; phylum Chordata; class Mammalia; order Carnivora; family Mephitidae; genus Spilogale; species Spilogale gracilis. The sequence continues at coordinate 1,954 of PITA01015580.1, forward strand.
TATGTGGCAACACAGAATAAATACAGCATTTCCCAGATACTTTGGGGCTCGGTATATGAGTAACTTCTGGCCTAAACGATGGGCATGAAATAATATATGCAACTTCTTTGAAGGGATCTTGATAGGAGAACTATGCTACTTATGTCCTTTTGCTGGTTGGAATGTAGATTTAAAGGCTGGAGCTCCGGCACCCCTCTTGGACCATACTGCAGTGAGATAAAAGGGAGCTGGGACTGCTCTACCAGCACTGTTTCATAGTACTGACTGTCCATTTCACATAAAAAGTAAATGCAATCTTCTGTATGGAGCCACTTTTCATTGAATTTTGGGTTCATGCAGCAGCTGAATCTAATCAGAAATAAGTACTGCTTTTAGTGCTCTGCACTTTAGCTTCAATTTTCATCTAAATGTTGATGACTCTTTTTTTTTTTTTTTTTTAATCTCCAGGCCAGACTTTTCCTCTGAGATCCAAGCTTACATATGGCCAGTGAATTGACATGTCCAGCTAGGAATCCCCAGTGTATCTCAAATTCAGTATACATGAAACTTACGGTCTCCTTTCCTGTCCCCACATCTAGTGTTGTTCCAGGGCTCTCTTTCTCTGTTTCTGGCCCTGCATTCATCCTAAACAAGCTAGGAACCTGGAAACCCATGTGGCTACTACTCCCTAATTCTATATATTCAAACATTTATAAAGTCTTGTTGATTCTATCTACAAAACACTTTAATTTTTCCATTCATCTTCATGTTCTCCACAACACACATGAATCATCATGAATGATAAATACCATGAATTACCCTCTAGACCTCGAGTTCTTTTCCATTTATAACCCTTTTTCCACAAAACAGTGAGGTGACATTTTTGATAAAGAGATGTCTTGTCTAACGTTTATAGGAGAAAAACCCACGTTGTTATCCTAGACTGAATGGACCCACATTCTCTAGTGCCCACCTCCCTTCCATGCTCTACTTCACATTCAGAACCCCAGATTTACTGACTTCTTTGGTCCTGGAAAATTTTATGCTCCATTTAGTTACAACTGTTTTGTAAGTGTTTACTTTCCCTGGAAGAATGTTCCCAGCCTTCCACTGTGGAAATATACTGAAACAGAACATTAATGAGAAACAAACACATAAACACAGTCCAGTATATATGAATGGGGGGTATGGCAAAGTGGGAGCCTTTTGCCTAGCTGCACTTAGAAGAGCTCTGGGGTTTGCATGCTAAAGAAATGGATTAATGTACCCAGGTAGAAATAGCACTCCTGGACGGTGAGTGGGCTTTTCAGTGTAAAACCCTCCCCCTTTTGATATTTGAAGAAGTTTCAGTTAAACCAATAAACCAGCAAAGCCCACATCCACAGGGATTGCAGTGAACCTTCTCAATCCAGGAAAAGACCTCGCAGAAAACAGATCTATATCCCTAGCAGCATAAAATCAAGAACTCTTACCTGCACTCTGAATTATAAATAGATAAACCTGAACCAGCAAACACATGAGCAAATTTATCAGGGAAAAAGAGAAAGACCAAATCAATAGATGATGGAGAGTGGAAATCCACAGATAATTCAGGGAGCAGAGGAGCACTTTATGGCAACTCCCTGCTGTTTACCTCTGGGGTCCACAAATCATATGGGGTGCTGGGCATTCACAAGACTGGGTGGCCAGGAGTAAAGAGGATTTTCCCAGTAACAGTATGCTGAAAGTGCATTTGTTTGCTTCAGAGTCTAGGAAAAAAATTAAAAATCCAAGCAGGCCATCAAAATATGGTCCATTGGATTTAGGTTCAGCATTTTGGTTTCAGTTATTGAGCAAAAAAGGTGACATTGTGGTTTCTTCTGGCCCTTAGTTTCCTGTAGTGGAAAGGGAGATCTTGGTGAGGAGTCAGGGCTAGCAAGAACTCTTACCTCCAGGATGGATGCAAGCAGTAACGTTATAACAGGCATTATTGTTTACTTAGTAGTCAGTGGGAAGGGCAATGCTGGGGCTAAGGATTCACTGATTACTCTGAGGGCCACAGATAATCAGCTAACCAACATGTTCTCTTACTTCATCACTTCCCTGCATTTGCTTGTACCTTCCCTAGCTAAATCTTCCTGTATTAACCAGATTTATCTTACATGTCTGTTTCATGAAGATATGGTCAATATGAGCAAAGCTACACATTTGTCTCCTTTTTGTCAGATGTTCCTGCTTTCATTAAAATTTGCCCCTGTCTTACAGAATGCAAATAAAGTCTGCAATAAACAGCCAACTATTCCAGCAAACTGTTATTTTTCCTACTATATTCCAAGTCTTCTACTTTGGTAAATCCAAAGTAGTGAGTCCCAAGTCACAAAAGACAGGAGATTAACCAATTTAATCCTCTTCAAAGAATCTTCCCTGCTTCTTTTCCTAAGACAGTTAAATCAATTCTAAACTATACGTTCTGTAACTTGTGAATCCAGTAACAGTCCCAACTTCTGCTTAGCCAGCAGTTTTTCAATTACAAGAAAGAGAAATCCATTACAGATTAACTTATGCAAAATGAGAACTTGGAGCTCAATGAACTAAAAAGACCAGGGAGGTTTTGTTTTGTTTTGTTTTGTTTTGTCATCAGGGAATGGCCAGCACAGAGAGATTCCATCTTTAGATCTCCTTGCTCTTGTGTTTGCCTGTGTGTGCTGAGTTTTACTCTTTCTGTGTTGGGGGCAATTTTCTGGAGCCAGTGGGAATACTGAGATGTTGAGAGTTGATGAGGACAGCAGGGCAATGATCCTCTCCGTACTAACTCTCCAAAATGTCTCTGACACACTGTGAGTTTGGTAAACTGACCCCCTGAGCCATCACTTCACTGCAGAGTTTCCTTTCTTGGCACAGCCCCAACAGGGGCCACCCCAACCTTAGTGATCACATCCATAGAGAGTCAATCATGTCCCCGAATTAAGTGAAGCAAGGAAGAGAAGTAACAGTGTTATTATTAAGAGCTTTAGGAACATCTAAATAAGACCCAAAATAATAAATAAATAAATACATAAATAATAAATAAATAAATAAATAGATAGATAGATAGATAGATAGATAGATAGATAGATAGATAGATAGATAGATAAATGTTGCCTCTGGAGAGTATGAAACAATTTGGAAGAAATGGAATGGGATCTTCCTTTTTCATGACAGCTTCATCTGGTGATATTTGATATTTGTGTTATAGGCAGGGTCTACTTCAATATTCATTTTAAAATAGAAATAATAGAGGTACCCTGGTGGTTCAGTGTCTGTCTTCAGCTCAGGTTATGATCTTGGGGTCCTAGGATCAAGCCCTGCATTGGGTTCCCCACTCAGCAACAAATCTGCTTCCCCTCTCCCTCTGCCCTTCCCCACCACAATGGGATCTCCCTCTCTCTCTCCTTCTGCTCTCTCTCTTTCTCAAATAAATAGATAAAATCTTTAAAAACATACAAAAATAAAACAAAAATAATAAATGGGAGATTAGATCCACGTATGTACTTGCAGAATGAAGTAGGTATTCATATAGTCCAGATCTAAGTAGGGCACCTGCTCTTATATTTCCCAATACAAAATGTGCTGAATGTTAGTGAACTTAAGACCTATATAATTCGAAAAAAAGTGTAATTTGAGGGCTTTGATTTTGATTTTTTGTTTTACCAGAAGTAGTATATTAATAATATAGTAACGCTTATTTTAAATCTAATCAAGAAATTAAAAAATGATGAACCAGTTCCAATTAAGATTACAGTTGTTTAAAAAAAACTAAATTAAAATAACAGAAAATTCAATTCAATGATATATTAAAAAATAATCTACCAAGACCAAGTAGGATTAGACCAAGAATTCAAGGCTAATATTACATTTGGGAACCTCTTTCTGTAATATGTCAAATCAACAAACATATTTCATTATCTCAGAAGTTATTCAATTCAATTAAATATACTCCATGATTAAAAAGGCAATAAGCAAAAAACTTTTCAGAAGTAAAACACAAGGATACTTTTTTTTTTCATAGTAAGGAAGATTTATCTTCATACATCATTCTTTTATATGGTAAAATTTTACTTAAAAAATCAGCACCAGAGAGGAGCAAGATAGCTGGGAAGTAAGAGGCCTAGATATCATCGGGTCCCAGGAGTTCAGCTAGGCAGTTATCAAACCAGTCAGAACACTTACAGACTCAACAGGAGATCAAAGAGAAGAAGAGAAGCAATTCTAGAAACACAAAAGTGACCACTTTTGGAAGGTAGGATGTACAGAGAAGTGTATCAGAGGTGACATTTGGGAAGACAGGCCACAGGGGAGGGGTCTGCTCTTGGCCAGCAGTGAAGCAGCAGAGCACAAAATCAGAACTTTTAGAAGTCTGCTCCACTGAGGGACGTCACCACAGAGGCTAAGCGAGGGATGGAACCCTTGCGGGGACAGTGTGGTCTCAGGACTCAGAGGGTCACAGAAGGACTTGGGGTGCCTGAACATGGCAAAGCCCCCAGGTATTGGAGTGGGAAGGCCAGCTGCAGAGACAGAGCTGAAGAGGGGGCTCTCAGCTCAGGCTTACCTTAAACCATGATCAGAGGCGCAGTTGGGTCACAGCTCTTTGAGCAGGGACCCCGCAAGTGGCAGATCTGGGGAGACCCTCCTTCCTCCACTAGAAGGAGTGGCGCAGGAGCTCACTAGAGTAATCTGCTGGGTTTGGAGACTCCAAATAGGGCCATGTGCCAGAAATAGAAATGCTCGATCACAGGCTGAGTGAGCACTAGTGCAGCCCAGAGACCAGGGAGACAGACGTGATTGATGGCTTTTCTCTAGGGGTGCACTGAGGAGTGGGGCCCGGAGCTCTGGACTCATCTGAGCCAGAGACTGGGAGGCCGCCATTTTCATTGTCTTCCTCCAAAGCTCTACAGAAAGCGTTCAGGGAACAAAAGCTCCAGAGAGCCTGAACCGGAGCAGATTGCTTAGCCTGGGCCTTGGGCAAGGGCGGGGCACTTCCACCTCAGGCAAAGACATTGGAGAATCAATACAACAGGCCCCTCCCCCAGAAAATCAGAAAGAAGGGCCAGCCAAGACAAAGTTCACTCATCAATGAGAACTGTGGAACTCCAGAGATTGGGGAATGTGCCACGTAGAATTCCTGACTTTTTCCCCATGATTCTTTAGTCCTTCAAAGTTAAATTTTTTTAATTTTATTTTTCTTATTCTATTTTTTAATTTTTTTCTCCTACTTTAACTTTTTATAGCTATTTTATTTTATCAAAACTTTTTTAAAAAATCTTTTTTAATTGTCATTGTTTAATCACATTCTATCCCTTAATTGTATTTAAGCTTATTTTTTGTATATATATATCTTTTTCTCTCTTTAAAACTTTGGGATACAGTTTCTTCTAATAGATAAAAATATACCCAAAATCTTGTGCATGGCTGTGTTCTAATCTCCAGCTTCATCAGATTCTTTCCTCTTGTTTTTTTTCTTTGTTTCTTTTTTCAACCAACTTCTTATCTTATCAATTCCTTTTTAGAATCTTTTTTAATTTTCATCTTTACAGTCATTTTCAATCCCTTCATCGTGTATGCCCTTATTTTTGTACATATATAAGTTTTTCTTTCTTTAAAATTTTGGAAGGCAGTTTCTTCTAACAGAGCAAAATACGCCCAATATCAAATATGTGTTTCTGTTTTATTCACCAGTCTAATCATATATACATAGAGAGAGAGAGAGAGACAGATAGATATAGATATAGATTTATTTTTCCCTTTCTTCTCCCACCAGTTTCAGGTCTCTTCTGATTTGGTTAGTGAATATTTTTCTGGGGCTGTTGCTACTCTTTTATTTTGTTCTCTCATTCATCTATTCTTACCTGAATAAAATGACAAGGCAGAAAAACTCACCTCAAAAAAAAAAAAAAAAAAAAAAAAAAAAAAAAAAAAAAAAAAAAAAAAAAAAAAAAAAAAAAAAAAAAAAAAAAGACCAAGAGGCAGTACCAATGACTAGGGACCTAATGAATAGGGAAAATAGTAATATGTCAGAACTAGAGTTCAGAATGACAATTATCAAGGTGCTGCCGGGCTCAAAAAAAAGCATGGAAGATATTAGAGAATGTCTTTATGGATCTAACCAAACTGAGATCTAACCAAATTGAAATTTAAAAAAAGCTATCAATAAGGTGTAATCAAAAATGGAGGCTCTCACTGCTAAGATAAATGAAGCAGAGGAGAGAATTAGTGATATAGAAGACCAACTGATAGAAAATAAAGAAGCTAGGAAAAGAGAGACAAACGTCTACTGGACCAAGAGGGGAGAATGTGAGAGATAGGTGATATTGTAAGATGAAACAACATTAGAATAATTGGGATCCCAGAAGAAGAAAGAGAGAGGAGGGCAGAAGTTATATTCGAGCAATTTATAGCGGAGAGTTTCCCTAATTTGGTGAAGGGAACAAGCTTCAAAATCCAGAAGGCACAAAAACCCCCTCTCAAAATCAATAAAAATAGGTCAACACCCCATCATCTAACAGTAAAATTTACAAGTCTCAGTGACAAAGAGAGAATCCTGAAAGCAGCTCAGGAGAAGAAGTCTGTAACATACAACAAGAGAAATATTAGACTCGCAGAAGACATATACACAGAGACCTGGCAGGAAGAAAGGACTGGCATGATATATTCAGAGCACTAAACAAGAAAAATATGCAGCTAAGAATACTATATCCAGCTAGGCTGTCGCTAAAAATAGGAGAGATAAAAAATATTCCAGAATAAACAAAAACAAAAAGAATTTGCAAACACCAAACCATCCCTACAGGAAATATTGAAAGGGGTCCTCTAAGCAAAGAGAGAGTCTAAAAGTAACAGACAAGAAAGGAAGAGAGACAATATACAGTAACAGTCATCTTACCAGCAATACAACGGCACTAAATTCATAATTTTCAATAGTTGCCCTGAATCTAAATGGGCTAAATGCCCCAATCAAAAGACACAGGGTTATCAGGATGGATAAAAAAACAAAAACCAAAAACCAAAAAAACAAAAAACAAAAAACCAAGACCCATAGCAATGCTGTCTCCAAGAAACTCATTTTAGACCCAAAGACTCCTCCAGATTTAAAGTGAGGGGGTAGAAAACAATTTACCAAGCTAATGGACATTAAAAGAAAGCTGGGGTGGCAATCCTTATATCAGATAAATTAAACTTTAAGCCAAAGATGATAATAAAAGATGAGGAAGGACACTATATCATACTTAAAGGGTCTGCCCAACAAGAAGATCTAACAATTTTAAATATCTATGTCCCTAACATGGGAGCAGCCAGTTATATAAACCAATTAATAACTAAATCAAGGAAACACATCAACAATAATACAATAATCATAGGGGACTTTAACACCCCCCCTCACTGAAATGGACAGACCATCTAAGCAAAGGATCATCAAGGAAATAAAGGCTTAAATGATGCACTGAACCAGATGGACATCACAGATACATTCATAAATTCCATCCAAAAGCAACAAAAACACATTATTGCACTAGCACATGGAACATTCTCCAGAATAGATCACATCTTGGGTCACAAATCAGGTCCCAACCAGTACCAAAAGATTGGCATCATTCCCTGCATATTTTCAGACTACAGTACTTTGAAACTAGAACTTACCCACCAGAGGAAAGTTGGAAAGAACTCAAATACATGGAGGGTAAAGAGTATCCTACTAAAGAATGAATGGCTCAACCAGGAAATTAAAGAAGAATTTTAAAACTCATGGAAACAGATGAAAATGAAAACACAACTGTTCCAAATCTTTGGGACACAGCAAAGGTGATCCTGAGAGGAAAGAATCTAGCAATTTAGGTCTTTCTCAAGAAACAAGAAGGTCTCAAGTACACAACCTAACACTACATCTAAAGAGAAATAACAGCAAAGAAAATCTAAATCCAGCAGGAGATGAGATAAAAATTAAGATCAGGGGCGCCTGGGTGGCTCAGGTGGTTTAGCAGCTGCCTTAGGCTCAGGTCATGATCCCGGAGACCCGGGATTGTGTCCCACATCAGGCTCCCTGCTTGGTAGGAAGCCTGCTTCTCCCTCTCTCACTCCCCTTGCTTGTGTTCTCTCTCTGGCTGTGTTTCTCTCTGTCAAATAAATAAAATCTTTAAAAAAAAATGAAGATCAGAGCAGAAATCAATGAAATAGAAAACAAAAGAACAGTATAATAGATCAATGAAACTAGGAGCTAGTTCTTTGAAAGAATTAACAAGATTGATAAACCTCTGGCCAGACTTTATCAAAAAGAAAATAGAAAGGACCCAAATTAGTAAAATCATGAATGAAAGAGGGGAGATCACAACCAACACCAAAGAAATACAAACAATTACAAGAACATATTATGAGTAACTATTAACCAGCAAATTTGAAAATCTGGAAGAAATGGATGCATTCCTAGAGACATAGAAACTACCAAAACTGAACCAGGAGGAAATAGAAAGCCTGAGCAGACCCATAACCAGTAGGAGAATTGAAACAGTCATCAAAAATCTCCCTAAATACAAGAGCCCAGGGCCAATCAGCTTCCCAGGGTAATCCTACCAAACATGTAAAGGAGAATTAATACCTATTCTCCTGAAACTGTTCCAAAAATAGAAATGGAAAGAAAACTTCCAAACTCATTTTATGATGCCAGCATTACCTTGATCCCCAGACCAAAGACCCCATCAAAAAGGAGAGTTACAAATCAATATCCTTGATGAACACAGATGCAAAAATTCTCATCAAAATACTAGCCAAAAGGATCCAACAGTACATTAAAAAGATTATTCACCACAACCAAGTGGGATTTATTCCTCAGCTGCAAGATTGGTTCAACATCCACAAATCAATCAGTGTGATACAACACATTAATACAAAAAAGAACAAGAACCATATGATCCTCTCAATAGATGCTAGAAAAGTATTTGACAAATTACAAAATCCTTTCTTCATCAGACTCTTCACAGTGTCAGGATAGAGGGTATATACCTCAATATCATAAAAGCCATCTATGAAAAACTTATAGTGAATATCATTCTTAATGGGAAAAAACTGAGAGCTTTTCCCCTAAGGTCAGGAATAGGGCTATTCAACATAGTACTAGAAGTCCTAGCCTCAGCAATAAAACAACAATAACAACAACAACAACAAAAATAAATAAAAGGCATCCAAATCAGCAAAGAAGTCAAAATCTCACTCTTTGAAGATAATATGATACTTTCTGTGGAAAACTCAAAGCCTCCACTACAAAACTGTTAGAACTCATACAGGAATCAGTACAGTGTCAGGACATAAAATCAATGCACAGAAATCAGTTGCATTTCTATACACCAACAGCAAGAGACAAGAAAGAGAAAATAAGGAGTCAATCCCATTTACAATTGCCCCCAAAATCATAGGATACCTAGGAATAAACCTAACCAAAGAAGCAAAAAAATCTGTACTCAGAAAACTATAAAGTACTCATGAAAGAAATTGAGGACGACACACACACACACACAAAATCGTAAAATGTTCCATGTTCATGGATTGGAAGAACAAATATTGTGAAAATGTCTATGGTACCTAAACCAATCTACACATTTAATGCAATCCCTATCAAAATACCATCATTTTTTTCAAAGAAATGGAAAAAATAATCCTAAAATTTATATAGAACCAGAAAACACTTCAAATAGCCAGAGGAATATTGAAAAAGAAAGCCAAAGTTGGCACAATTTCAGACTTCAAGCTTTATTACAAAGCTGTAGTCATCAAGACAGTATGGTACTGGCACAAAAACAGACACATTGATCAATGGAACAGAATAAAGAACCCAGAAATTGACCCTCAACTCTATGGTCAACCCTTGACAAAGCAGGAAAGAATGTCCAATGGGGGAAAAAAAAAGCCTTTTCAACAAATGGTGTTGGGAAAATTGGACAGCCATGTAAAGAAGAATGGAACTAAACCATTTCCTTACACCACATACAAAACATAGACTCAAAATGGATGAAAGACCTCAATGTGAGACAGGAATCCTTGAGGCATCCTTTTGAAAAATCCTTTTGAGACATCACAATCCTTGAGAACACAGGAAGCAACCTCTTAAACCTCAGCCGCAGCAACTTCTTCCTAAAAACATTGCCAAACTCAAGGGAATAAAGTGCAAAAATGAGCTATTTGGACTTCAAGATCATAAACTTTTGTATAGCAAAAGAGACAGTCAACATGGAGCACCTGGGTGGCTCAGTTGGTTAAGAGACTGCCTTTGGCTCAGGTCATGATCCTGGAGTCCTGGGATCAAGCCCTGCATCGAGTTCCCTGCTCAGCAGGAAGCCTGCTTCTTCCTCTCTCACTCCCCTTGCTTGAGTTCCCTCTCTTGCTGTATTTCTCCCCGTCAAATAAATAAGTAAAATATTTTTTTTTAAATAAGAAACAGTCAACAAGACCAAAAGACAACCAGCTGGAGAAGATATTTGCAAATGACATATCAAATAAAGTGTTAGTATCCAAAAATCTATAAAGAACTTATCAAACTCAACACCCAAAGAACAAATAATCCAATCAAGAAATGGGCAGAAGATATGAATAGACATTTCTCTAAGGAAGACATTCAAATGACCAACAGACTCATGAAAAAGTGCTAACATCCTCCAGCATCAGGGAAATACAAATCAAACCACAGTGAGATACCACCTCATACTAATCAGAATGGCTAAAATTAAGAAGTCAGGAAATGACAGATGTTGGCGAGGATGTGGGGAAAGGGGAACGCTTTTACACTTTTGGTGGGAATGCAAGATGGTGCAGTCCCTCTGGAAAAAAGTAAGGATATTCCTTTAAAAGTTTAAAATAGAGCTACCCTATGACCCAGCAATTGCACTACTGGGTATTTACCCTAAAAATACAAACATAGTGATCTGAAGGGGCACATCTACTCAAATGTTTATAGCAGCAATGTCCACAATAGCCAAACTATGGAAACAGCCTGCATGTCCATTAACATATGAATGTGTAAAGAAGATGTAGTACACACACACACAAACCCACACAATGGAATATTATGCAGCCATCAAAAACAGTGAAAGCCTGCCATTTGCAACAACGTGGATGGAACTGGAAGGATTATGCTGAGCAAAATAAGTCAATCAGAGAAAGACAATTATACATGATCTCTCTGATATAAGTAATTTCAGAGGCAGGGAGGTTGTAGGGGATAGAGAAGGAATAAATGAAATAAGATGGGACTGGGGAGGGAAAAAAAACATAAGAGATTCTTAATCTCAGGAAACAAACTGAGGGTTGCTGGGTGGTTGTGGGGGAGGGATATGGTGTCTTGGTTATGGAAAAATAAAAATTAAAAATAAATAGCAAAATAAATATTACAATAGTAATGATTGTTAATATCATTATTATTTTACAAAATTCTGAAATGTATAACCAATTAATAAGACAGGAAATGAACACACGGTGTATGACTCTTACCAAAAAAACAAAAAGGAAAATATGCTCAGAAATGTAGCTGCCTATCTAGAACACCCAGCAAATCAAGAAACTATTAATAGAATTTAAATGAAAAAATTAACTAAACATAAAAATCAATTTAAATCACTTCTAAGTATCTACAAATGGTTATTTGCTACATCATAATCCCTGAATTCTAGTATTTTATTTTTATAGTTCTAATCATTTTTGTTTTCAAGTCCACATAAGAAAAATCCATGCAAATGTTGTAATCTGAGACAGTTTATGTTTTTCTTCTCCCTCTTCCCCTCTCCCCTCCCCTTCCTCCTCCTCCTATTCTCATTCCTATTCTTTTATTCTTATTCTTTTTTTTAAAAAAAATATTTTATTTATTTATTTGACAGAGAGAAACAGGAGCTAGAGAGGGAACACAAACAGGCGGAGTGAGAGAGGGAGAAGCAAGCTTCCCACTGAACAGGGAGCCTGATGCGGGGCTCGATCCCAGGACTCCGGGATCATGACCTGAGCCGAAGGCAGACACTCAATGACTGAGCCACCCAGGTGCCCCTTTTATTCTTATTCTTATTCTTATTCTTATTCTTATTCTTATTCTTATTCTTATTCTTATTCTTATTCTTATTCTTATTCTTATTCTTATTCTTATTCTTATTCTTCTGAGAGAGAGCAGGAAATGCAGAGGGAGAGGGAGAAAGAACACTAAGCAGGCTCCACGCCCATCATGAGAGCCCAACATGGGGCTCAATGCCACAACCCTAAGATCATGACCTGAGATGAAATCAAGAGTTGTACGTTTAACCAACTCAACCACCCAGGTTCCCAATTTATATTCTTAACAAAGCTACCTGGGATAACCTGTTCATAGGATTATTTTATTCTCAACAGCAGCTGTATTTGCCTTCTTTCTTTTAGTATAAGTAATGCAAATTCATGAGGCTGTTTAGCCCCATGTCTTATATCATTCTTAAAAATTAAATGAATACAACTTAAATTGCAAAATCCAACATCTTTACTCCCTCATACTCCTTCTCTTCTTTTTTTCCACGGTATAAGATGCTGCAGTTTTTCCATTTAAATGTTTCCTGACCACTCATGCAATAAAAGTCAAACCAAAACATGTTCCAGAAATATAGACATGCTTGCCAGCTGGTCTGATATGAGCACATCATGAGCTAAAATTATAGCATGCTTTTGTAAAGGCAACACTTAAAAATGATGAAATAAAAAAAGTCTCCCTTTCACATAACCTGAATGTTATATTTAGAGTGTAGAGCTTGCTCTTTAAACTGGTACATTCGAGTGGAGCCATAGTAGATATTTGTAAAACCCTGACCTAAAAGTCATAAAGAGCAACATTCTGGAAGCTGCAAATGTGATCAAGAGAAACATGCATGACAGTCATCCTGCTTCAAAAAAGCAGGGGTTGCCCACGCACATGTAAGTAGCCACTCCCACAGGTGAGCCAGTCTGGCTCTAAGGCAGCCATTGATATGTCAGGGGCTCATTCGATGGGTACCTTCCAATGCTATATAGAACCCAGTATTTTAGTGGGAGAGAAAAAGAAAGTTATTTCCAACAGGTTGCATGAGAAAGGAGGTGTACACGATGGGATGTCACTGATGTGGAATTCTTAGCTTTGGATTTCTGATGAAAATAAAAAGAGGGTCTATATAAACCAGCTTTACCCAGTTTTCCTGAAGAAAAGGACTGGGGACTTAATGCATATTATGGAACCTCTTCAAACTCCCAGCCATGAAATATGCAATTTGGGCACTATGGGAAGTATCTATTGCCACCTTATGACCAGGCTTATGGGGGAGAAACTTGTAGATTAAAAAACAAAACACAACAAAAAAAACAGAAAAATTTGGAACAAAACCAAAGGAATAAATGAGTATTCATTAAGCATTCACTGGCTTCCTACATGCCTACTACTAACCTAGACACAGAAAGGGTGCCAAGGAAGAGAAAATTTCTCAGCCCAGGAACACACTGTTATTTGGGAACACATGACATGCAGGAAGCAATGAGGTAAACATGTAAGATGAGCTATGGAGACAGTAATTGAATTCAGGGGTGGGGAAATGCATCCAGAGTGGAGAACCTTTAGGAGATACTGTCTGAGAGGGGATTGCTGGAAGAATATTTATTTGGAAAGTTCTTTAGGAGATTACTGTATTATTTTTAGGACTTTTTCTTCATCCATTGCTTTCTTTGGAGGAAAATTCTTACCTGTGGCTAAGAACACACAGGGATATAGAGTGATAAAATATTATTTTTAAGTTAAATTATCCTAAAATTATTTTGAGTACAATGTGCATTCTTATAGAACAATAAATAACAATTTTACTCAAAAATGTATGAAAACAAATTCTTGAAAAACAATATTTTAAGTAATATAATGCATTCTGTACAGTTTTTTAAAAAATTTAGAATAAGATTTACAGAAAAAAAATTGTAAAGACAGTAGAGTTCCCATACATCCACAGCCAGTTCTCTCTCTTAACATCTCCCCTGAGTAACAGATATCTGTATACATTATTATCAAAGTCTAAACTTCATTCATCTCATTTTTTATTAATTCTTATATAATGTCTTTTGTTTTTCTGTTCCAAGATTCCATTCAGGGTACCACGTTACATTTCATAATCACATCTTCTTAGACTCTTTTTAGTTGTGACAATTTCTGATTTCCTGTGTTTGATGACCTTGATGATTTTGAGGAGCACTGGTCGGATGTTCTGTAGGAGGCCCTGCTGTTACAATTTTTCTGATGTTTTTCTCATAATTAGACTGAGGTCAAGGATTTGGACAAAGAAGGCCACTGAAATAAAATGTTCCCTTTGACATCAGAAGTTCACATACAGTCAACTGAATTTATGACAACTGATTTTAATCTTGATCACCTGACTGAGGTTGGGTGTGTCAGGTTTCTCCATTGGAAGTTATTTTTTCCTCCCTTTGCATTCTTCGCTCTTTGGAGAGAAGTCACTCTGTGTAGCCCACGCTCAAGAAAGGAAGAGTGATGCTCCGTCTGCCTGAGTAGGAGAAACCTACATGAATTGTTGGGAATTCTGAATAAGAAATATATCTATTGTGAGGACTTACTGATCTGGTCATTTATTAATATTAGTATGTATCCATGGGTATTAATTTATTTTAAATTATTAATGTATAAGAAATATTCATGTATAAGAAATAAATAGTGTTATATTTGTCTCAGGAGTACAATACAATGAACAGTTCCATACGTGACTCAGTGTCCATTATGGTACGGGCACTCTTAATCCCGTCACCTATGTCACCCATCCCTCCACCCACTTCCACTCTGCCAAAGAGCACTTGGTTCTTTGTTTTTAAGAGTTTGTTTTTTGTTTATTTGTTTGTCTCTCTTTTTTTTCTTTACTTGATCATTTACTTTTCTTCTTAAATTATACATATGAGTGAAATCATATAGCGAGAATGCAAACTGGCACAACCCATCTGGAAAACAGTACAGAAGTTCCTCAAAAAATTAAAAATAGAAATACCATATGATCCAATAATTCTAATACAGAATATTTCCACACCTCTCAAATGAAAATGCTAATTCAAAAAGATACATGTGCCCTATGTTTGCTGCAGCATTATTTACAATAGCCAAGATATGAAAGCAACCCAAGTGCCTATCAAAAGAAGAGGTGATATATATAGATATATATAGTTCTATATAATATATATAGTATATATTTTGTATATGTCTTGTATATGATGACATGTGTATGTATGTGTATGTATATATACACACACATACATATATAATGGAATATTACTCAGCCATAAAAAATAATGTAATCTTGCCAGTTGCATCAACATGAACAAACCTAGAGGGTATAATGCTAAGTTAAACAAAGCAGACATAGATATTAATTTATATATTAGGCTATAATCCCATGCTATGTTCTCATTATTTGGGGGACTCACCTTGTTTCAGTTTTGGCCCTGAGGGCCTTAGAGTTGGCTCTTGCGTGCTTATAGCACACCTCCATCCATGCAAGGTTTTGATTTCTGTTGTTTAGCACATCTTCATTTTCTGCTTTCCAAGGTGCTCCAGGCTTATGTTGTCCATTTCCTGCCCACAGTCTTAGCATCAGCCATTTTTCTAAGGAGCCCTGGTTCTTCTTATTGGACAATGATATTAGAAGCCAAGATCTGAGTGTGAGGTGTGCCATTGCTTCCTGAGAGAGCAAGGAAATATGTGTGATATTAGCCCATGTATATATGCATATCTGTAAACACAGCTATATGGAGCCATGTGTTCCTATGTTAGTGAAACCTGAGCGTATAGTGATGTCTCTGGTTCTAATCCATCACCCTGTGAGTCTTTGTAGCATCATTCTCTTACTTCTCTGTAACTTCCCATTCTAACCGTGAGATATCTGACTCCAACCAACTACATCTACTTATTTGATTGTTCAGTCCCAGAATACATGTACAGTGGTTTCAGAATTATGAACTCATAGCCTTCAGGGGAAACAGCTTTATTTACTAGAGTCCAGTGCTTATGCATAGTTCCTTTTGTCTGTAGTCTTACAGACTCTACTGATTTCCAAAAATTATTTCAGGCTGCATTTCTCCCTCTCCTCCAGTAAGGTTGTGTCATCCATTTATATGTTAAATTCTTTTGTCACATTCTGCATTGCATCCCAGAATCTTCTTCCTCTTTAAAAATGTGCATATATTAAGGTTTACTCTTTGTGCTATAAAGTTCAATGGTTTTTGACAAATGCACACTGTCATGTACCCACCATTAAAGTATAATTCAGAATAGTTCTTTCATGATGAAAACGTCTGTGCATTTCACCTACTGAAACACTTCCTTTTCCTGGGGTCCTGCAGCCACTGATCTGTTTACCATTTCTACATTTTGCCATTTCCAGAATATCATAAATGGACTCCTACAGTAGTTAACCTTTTAAGAGTGATTTATTTCTCGTAACAATGTGCTTTTACAATACAGTCTTGCCTCTGTGTGGCTTGCTAGCTCACTCCTCTCTTACCTCTGAGTGACATCTCACCATGTCAATGCACCACAATTTGCTTATCCATTCACCTACAGGAGGATATCATGGTTGCTTTCACTTTTGAGAGATTATGAATAAAATTGCTTTAAAAGTTCATTTACTGGGGTTCCTGGGTGGCTCAGTGGGTTAAGCCTCTGCCTTCTGCTCAGGTCATGATCTCAGGGTCCTGGGATCGAGTCCCACATTGGGTTCTTTGCTCAGCAGGGAGCCTGCTTCCTCCTCTCTCTCTTCCTACCTCTCTGCCTACTTGTGATCTCTCTCTCTGTCGAATAAATAAATAAAATCTAAAAAGAAAGAAAGAAAGAAAGAAAGAAAGAAAGAAAGAAAGAAAGAAAGGAAGAAAGAAAGAAAGAAACTACCAAATGGCCTTAAAATCTGTGCTCAGGCCAGCAATGAATAAATGCGAGTTCCTATAACTCACATCCTCACCAGCAATTGGTATTTCAGGGGCTTTCCCACATAATTTGCCCCCCAAATAGATGGGTAATGTTATCTCAGTGCAGTTTAATTTGTATTTCCCTAATAAGAAATTATGTGGATCAACTTTTCATATTTTCCAACCTCTACATCTTTTGTGGTGAGGTTCACGTTCAGATCTTCTGCCCATGTTTCAACTAGATTGACTTTTTATGTTAAGGCTTAAGGGATCTTTGTATATTTTGGACACAAGCCTTATCAAGATATGTACTTTGCAAATGTTTTCTTCTATATATTTATTCTCATATGTCTCTGTGTAATGAAATTCGATGAGTTGCCCCCTGGAAGGTCAAAACATGTGTTAACATATGTCAGCAGAGGGGAGGACGAAAGGAAAGAGGAAATCAGCACATGCATTGGCTATTTTATCTTTAAGCTTTGGAATTATTATGCACATGTCTCACCAGACCTTCTTGCAAGAGAATGGGTAGGGAAGGTTGAATAAGACCTAGAGGAGTCATTCTTGGCATCTACATAAGCAAACAATAAATAGAGTGTATTCTCATCCCCAAAAAGACAGATTTCACCCAGGTGCTGCAAGAGTGGGTACAGGGCTGCCAGGAATAGGACAGCAGAAGGGCA
Organism: Spilogale gracilis; assembly: GCA_004023965.1. Taxonomy (NCBI): domain Eukaryota; kingdom Metazoa; phylum Chordata; class Mammalia; order Carnivora; family Mephitidae; genus Spilogale; species Spilogale gracilis. The sequence continues at coordinate 19,539 of PITA01015580.1, forward strand.
TGGGTTGGGGCCCATTCAAGGAAGCCTTTTTCTGGGTATGAAGTTGGGGCAAAGTCTGCATCACCACAGCCCACTATCTGCACCACTGGAGTCCTGGCTGAAAGACAGAGGACCACTATGCATATAGCCTTCTGAGTCTATCAGTGTTCCTCAGGTCCTCTGACTTATTTAAATATGGCCTATCCATCTATGACCCAAGTTTTCCAATAACCTTTGTGATTGGGCAGCTTCCATCAAGATGAATAGCTACTCATTGGAGGTAGTCACAGGCTTACTGAAAGCCAGAGTGTCTCTTTTAGATTGTACTATTATGTTGAGTTCCCCTGCTCTGGGTAACCCAGATATCACTGAGATGTCTTGCTACTTAATATCTCAAAAATATCAGTTTGATCTATATTTGTTAAAACTCAAGGATCTCTTCACGTTCCAGTAGTCTTGTCTCTTAGCTCCTGCTTCTGAAGAATGGAAATTTTGGTCCTTTGGTGTCCAGGAAATTCAACTGTGCTTCTTATATTGAGGGCCTAAGAGAGGGAACTGGGGTCCTTTCCTTGATTTTATGAAAAGAAAAAAATAAACAAGGAACATGCAGCAGCATAAACATGCACACAAATACATACCTATAGGACACTGTGAACACACACGCATACACACGGACATAGACACATTCACAGCACCACGAACACACACATGCACACACACACACACACACACACATACACACACAGAGAGACACACACAGTAAGCGTTTGCAAAAGCAGCAGTTTTTGCTGAAGGTTTCTGGACTCGTGTGAGCATACACAGTAGCAGGAGAAACTATTTAAATCTACCGCCTCTCTTTTTATAGCTCTCAGCGACAGGGATCCGGGATTTTGCACTGTGGTTCTGGTCCAGTGCAGCCCCCGCCCAGGCTTGCAGCAGGTTGCTGGCTTCTCTCGTCTGCTGCTCTCTTCCCCGATCCTTCCTTCTTCTCGACCTCAGGGATGGCCCACCACCGCCACTCCAAAATCTCCAGGTTCTACTATGCAGTAGAAACTAGCTCACACCTCAGGGACCACAACTGGATACGGAAACCATTCCGATGGGCTTTGCAGAACACCGACACCAAGACCCTGCAGATACATGACCTTCCACAGGAGGTCACCTCTTATTGGCTTCTGGACCAGGATCCTTCATCCTGGAGAGGCGTCTATGACTTTAAAGGTGTTTTTCTTGTGGTGCACCTGTGTTAGCTGAAGCCACACAAAATGAAGTGAGATACAGCTCCTTTCTCTGGGTCCCTCTGTCCTCCGATACAAGGTTACAAAGGTCATGCACCCTAAGGAGCTTCAAGCACCTTGGACACAGGTGCAGCTCTCCATTCCCACAAGGCATGCTGAACCAGTCTCCACGTCTTTCCATTCATTTGTCCGGAATCTTAGGGGTGCCCAGAAACTCAGGTGCTTATACTCTTTACTTATGTTTAATCTCAGATGGTTCCAACAGGCTGGCGTTTCCCATGAGCACAAGCCTACCAGTTTATTACTCTCCAAAAATCCCTCAAGTGTATGTTACTGATGACAACCATCTGTGTTTTCCAAAGCGTCCTTAGGATCTCTCTATATATTTGGATATCTATCTATTTATATCTATCTATCTATCTATCTATCATCTATATACAATCTTCAAACTGTATACACAATTTCAAATACATATATAATCTTCATCCAAATATAAAAGGATAAAAAACAAAATATTTTATAAAATATACATATAAAATATACATATACATATATATTTGTGTTATTTTATTTTATTTTTTAAAAGATTTTATTTTATTTATTTATTTGACAGAGAGAAACACCCAGCGAGAGAGGAAACACAAGCAGGGAGAGTGAGAGAGGGAGAAGCAGGCTTCCTGCTGATCAGGGAGCCAGATACGGGACTCAATCACAGGACTCTGGCATCATGATCTCAGCCGAAGGCAGATGCTTAACGACTGAGCCACCCAGGCGCCCCCTCTTTGGGTTATTTTAATGGATGTACTGAAGGAAGGAGGGTCCATCTGTGAGCTGAATCTTCTTTTTATTAAAGAAAAAACTAGTTAAAGCAACTGTGTATAATAATAGAGTAATTTTTAATCATATAAATGAGAAAGTCATCACATTAGTTCTAAAATATTCATTGATGGGTGACTTTAAATAGTGCTATGAACTTGAAAAATTTATTAGATTTCTAAATTGAAATTACCATCTAATTTTCAGGATGGAAATTCTTATATAGAGTAAGCTATAACTGCATGGATATATTACATGAAAATTCAAAGAAAAATGTTTTCTAATATCTGCTGTCACATTTGCTATGTAAATGATAATATGGAGAGAAGCTGTTAACCAAAGAATATTCACAAATAGGAAAAGAACATAAGCATCCAGGATGTGTATCTTTTGCAGAAACTCTATTTAAATATGAATCCACATTAATACCCAGTAGTGAAAAGGAGCTATGTCAAGCCACCCAGATAAAAACCGTATCCTGTGCTATGTCTCACTTTAAAACTGCTGAACCTTGGCTGATCCCTGAGGATAAGCAGTCTGTGAGTTCAGTCTCCCCTTGTCCTATTGCTTGGGAATGAGAGGCGACATATAACAGCAGTTATTTGTAAATATTTTCATATTTATCATCCTATTAGATTTGAGATGTGAAAAAACAAAAACAAATCTAAAGATCATTAAGAAGGCATGATTAAATGTCACAAGTCCTTTCAAATCTTGTGTTTGATGAAGGGCCCCATTTTCCAACTGAAATCATCAAGAACAACTTACCACCAGTAAAACGCTGTGCTGAAAAATATAGCACACTTGGAAGGTCTTACAGGTGAAATTGGGGAGAAAACCAGAGTTTGCCACAACAAGGTTTAAAATTTCACTGAAGTAGAGAAGAAGACAAAAGCCCAGTGCCCAGTTGGTGAGATTTATATTCACCAATTCATTGTCCATCACGCTTCACATTTTCTGTGAAGGGTGTCGCTGTAGGGCATGTACCAATGGGAAGGGGAAGCAGCACATGACAGTTTCAACTCCTACATAGAAGTCTGGATTCTGGGTATAAATCCTGACATCACTAACTTTCAACCTTGAGGAGCTGAAGCCACACAACTCTGTCCCTTCACATCTTTACCCATGTATGGTGATACTAACCCCGTCCACCTAATCTGGGTGAAGATAGGATAATATCCTCTACATAAGATAATTAGCATAGGGCGTCTGGGTGTCTCAGCCAAATATCTGCTTTCGACTTGGGTCATGATCTCAGGGTCCTGGGATCGAGCCCCATGTTGGGCTCTTTGCTCAGCAGGGAGTCTGCTTCTCCCTCTGCCTCTCACTCTGCTCCTCTTTCTTTCTCTCAAATAAATAAATAAAATCTTAAAAAAAGATATAGGAGAACTTTTAAATATATATATAAATAAAATAAAATAATTGGCACAATGCCTGGCCCTGGTAATTGCATGCACAATAAAACTACCATTATGATTTTAGTGGAAATGTAATGTTTTATATTCGTGATTAACACAAAAGTGCCCCAAGGAAGTAAGACACAGAACTTAAAAAGACATTTAGTCATTTTTTTATGTTGTTTCAGTGTCACCGTTTAATCAATGGCTCTTTTTTGTCTTTGTGGATGTTCACTTTGGACCACCTCTGTGCCAGGAAACACCAATGACAAGAAGACTGAATTTATCTCAAAACAAAAAACTTTGTAATATGGAGGGTAGAAAGGAAAAGTAGATCTAACAGAAGCATTCATCTAACTGAGCATAACTCAAAGAAAGTAGTTCCTTCTAGCAACTTCCATCTCATGAATAAATACCACTCGGGGGACAGCAGATGGCAGAAGCCACGGAGACAGTCTTGCCACTCAGCAGCATTCCCAAGATTCCTATTTTTAACTTGAACCATAGCATAATTTATTTGTATTTAGCCATATTTATATATAAATGACATGTATATACACATATACATATATACACATATATATATGCACACAGACACATATGTATGATTTTAAGACCATATCCCCCTTCTAAAATCCTTCTAATCATCCTAATGACACATTCACCATACAAAACAGTGACCACTGCACATTCTTTAGCAGAAAAGACTGGGGAGAGGAACTTCAAGCTGAAGTGATATTAGGACCCGCAGGTTGCAACTGAAGAATAAATATTCATTAGATCTCAGCAGTTATCTGTAGGGATTAAGAGGTAGAAGCTTCTAGTTATAAAAGGAATAAATGACAGAGATAAAACATACAGCCTAGGGAATATAGTCCATAATACTCTATTAACATTGTGTGATGACAGATGGTCAGTACATTTAAGAAGGTGAGCACTAAGGAATGTATACAATTGTTGAGTCATTATGCTGCACACATGAAACTCATGTAACATTGTATAGTAACTATATTTCAATAAAAAAGAAACCTCTGGTGTATTTGCAATTGTATACGTTGCACAATGATATTTATGTTGCAAGATATTTTTTAAGGCATTGATGGAGTATGATTGACCAACAAAGAGCTGTGCATACACACAAGTTAATGAGTTTGGAGATAACCATACACACAGAAAACCATCACCACAAGCGGTACCAGAAACATACCCATCAGTCCCAAAATTTCCCCCTGCCCTAGTTATTCATTATTATTTTTGTGATAAGGATGCTTAACATAAGACCTACCCTCTTAGCAATTTTTTTAAGCACACAATACAGTATTGTTAAGTGTAGACTCCATGCCATCCAGTAGATGTCTAGGATCAATTCATCTCATAGAACTGAAATTTTGCACACTTTGTTGATGCATTTCCCTGTTCTCCCCTCCTCAAGCCTTTGGCAATCACCATTCTACTCTCTGCTTCTATGAGTTTGAATATTTTAGATCCCACATTTAAGTAAGATATACAATATTTTCTCTGTCTTTGCCTGGATTATTTCACGCAGTATAATGTCCTCAAGGCTTACCTATGTTGTCACAAAGGGCCATATTTCCTTCTTTTTAAAGCCTGAGTAATATTCTACCATAAATTTATATTTTTTTTTCTCCATTCACCTGCACATAAACATTTGGGTTGTTGTCATGTATCAGCAGCCATTCTAAATAATGCTGCAATGAACATGAGAATGTGGGATGATAACTCCGTGATCCTCATTTCAATTACTTTGGGTATATACCCAGAGGTGATATTGGTAGATAATAGGATAGCTTTATTCTTAGTTTTTTGAGTAATGTTCATACTATTTTTCTTATAGACTTCACCAGTGTACATTTTCAATACTGCAGAGTGTTTTTTTAAAGATTTATTTATTTATTTGAGAGAGACAGAGAAAGGGGACAGACAGAAGGAAAGGGAGAATCTCAAACAGATTCTATGCTGAGCACACAGTCCAACCTCAGGTTCTATCTCATTACCTGAATTCATGACCTGAGCTGAAACCAGGCGTCAGAAGTTCAACTGACTACATCCCCCAGGTGCCCCAATCCAGCGTTTTTAATGCAAAAAAGATTGCATGTGCTAGGCAGCAGGCTTCCTGAGTTGGGAAAGAAATGTATTTAGTAACAGAAGTACTGAGTCACAGGGGAAAGTGGTTAAAACATAATTCTTTTTTTTAATACATTGTAAGTAAAGTTGTATTTGAAATTCTGGTAAAACTGATGTACAGAGTATCGGCTTTGTTATTTGGGGAAATTTGCAGAATCAAATTTAAGTTCATTTAGGTATCACAGACAAAGAAAAAGTTAAAATATAAGTATTCTCATTTTTTTCCGGTAAGAATTCTTCATATCATGAAGATAAACCATTGCTATTAGATTTATCAACAAGAGAATTATTCAGAAAAGTAAGAAGTGATCCAGTGATGACTAAAAAGGTATTTCTTTATGGACAAAGACAGTAAAAAGGGAATAGAAAAGAAAAAAAAAGAAATGGAGATTGTTAGGACTTGAATTTCTCTCGATTTTTTTTTATGACGTGTTGATAAAGGCATGACATTTAAATACATTGTTTTAGCTTTATGAGCATTTAATGCTCAATGAATGTATTCTCTTATTTATTAAAAGTGGAACCATTTTTTGTATACATTTGATTTACTATATGTAGCAAGAAAAGTTTGTACTATAAACTATATTTACTTTTAGAAGAAAGTTAGGGATGCCAGGTTGGCTCTCTCTGTTAGATTGCACTGCTATATTTTGGTCATTTTTGAAAGTTTGTTTTTACTCTGCTTGAAATATAAAGATTCAGTTATATTTGCTTTCATAGTAAAACAATGAGGGATAGCTCTGGCAGTAATTTAGTTAACTATATGTGTGACTTTAAATGATCCCTTATATATAAATGTATACAGTGCATGGCAAAGTCAGACTATTATCAGTACTTGAAACCATCAAAAAATTCAAGACATCAGTAAAAGTGCTTACTTTATCATGAGAAATAGGTATGTCACATCATGTCATAACCTTAAAGGGTTGATGGCCACAAAGAAATATATCACTTATGTCCCTGTTCTATTAGACTTGACTTTTGGGAAGTGGTAAATATATCTTTCATGTGAAAACTATGATGGCAAAGATTTTCCATCATAAAACAAGTGTGAGGTTGACATTGTTATTTCTTTTGAGAGGACCAAAGCCATCTATTCATCTGGATCCAGCCCATGTTAAGTTACAAACATGAAAAATCCCCAAAGCGCAGACAAATGGCTGGGCTAAGATTTTCCACTTGCTCGCATGGTGTGAATCAGGGATTGGGGTCCTGAAGCTTAGTGTAACCATGAAGGGAGTGTGAATTAACACACAGGAAAAACAATCACAGTGCAGAAAATTGCCTGGAATCTCATGAAGAAGACTCTAGAAGAAAATCAAACAAACTTTGGGGCTGCTTCCAAAGGTCGCCACACTGAAAGGACAAGCAAGGAGAAGAAAAGACAGGAAGCAAGGAGACTAGCGATGGAAAGTGCCGCATCATCACGACTTGGCGATTGTGGCTCCGAAACTATCCCACGTTCCAGTAAAATTTGTCATGGGTGCTGCTTCTCATGAGCTTGCTTCTGTGCCAAATATATTAACAGTTTATTCTTCCTTTGATTATTTTCCCCAAATTTAGGTTTTGTAAAATCATGGACCCTCTCAACTTCATTTTACTTGTCTACAGAATACAAAGAGTTCATTAACTCTTGGCATCCCCTCACAGAAGCGCAGGTGAAGCGCTACAGAGGGCATGAGAGCGTAGGAGCTCTTGAACAACACCTGAGCCAGGGCTACTGATTTTGTTCTGTTCATTCTTGGTACTTTCTTTGAGATATATTGTGTCTTCCCTTTCTGCAGCACTGCTTTTCAGTGTTTAACACTTTTCTAAAGCTGAAAATATATAGGATTTCTGTCATGCCACAGTCTTATGACTGTTTTCCAACAGAATTTACACAGTATGCAACTAACTTCCAGAGGATTCCTTTCTAAATATAGTTTAATGCAATTGCAGACACTTAGTTTTTTAAAAGTCACATACATTTCTGACTGATGTGTTGAGAGGCAGCAAAGAAAGGGAGTGTGCCCTGCCATGCTCACACACACACACACACACACACACACACACACACACACAGATATTCTGTTATTTGTCTATCATCTCTGTGATTTATCATATGCATTTTGTAGTTGTGTAGTTAAGCTACAGCAAATGTTGAGTGTATGTCTGTGTACATATGTGTGTGTGCATATGTATGTAAATACTATTTACAACAACCGGAGACTTTATTTTTATCAGTAGAATGATGTAATTGGTTTGGATATAACATTGAATTGTATTTTTATAACAACCAATTTGAGTGCATTTCTCCTCTAGAATTTTCTTAGTATAATAAGAATATCATGGAGAAATGATGCTGTGACTCAGCAAAATCTTGATTTGGATTTATATGTCATTATCTATTTATATTTATATATTTTATTTATATATTATATATTATTTATTACTTGTGTTATTTATTATTTATATGTTAATTATTATTTATATATTATTTATTGTATTTTTATATTTATTATATGTTATTTATTTTTTTGTTTGTTTATTTTTGAGATGAGAGAAGATGGGGAGGGGAGGAGCAGAGGGAGAGGAAGAGAGAATCTTAATGAGGAACTGTGCCCAGCACAGAGCCTGATGCAGAGTTTGATCTCACAGCCCTGAGATCATGACCTGAGCCAAAATCAAGAGTTGAACACATAATCGACTAAGCCATTCAGGCAGCCCTAAGTTTCATTTTTTGAGTTTTGTTTTGTTTTTATACTGATTTTTTATGTGATTTTAAAATACCACTTACAATAATCTGTTGGGTCCGGAGAGAACTACAGAAGAAAAAAGGGTCATCACAGCTCAGTTTTCAGATTTAATCTGGTATTGGCCACAAGTACTCTCTCACACTCCTCAACCAGACTGTGGCAGAAGCTGAATTTGACCTTATCACATATTTTATTTAACATATTAAAAATCCAGAACTGCTGCTAAGCCTGGTGAACTCTGGAGCAGCAAAGGTAAGCCACCATTTATGGTCACTCTAGTTTTAATGGACAAGAGTGGACATTGTACCTGGTATCCCACATACAGCTGCCATCTTGGAATGAGCCATGTCGTTCATGGGAGTTGAAATACAAATAATTGATAACAAAAATAACAATAATAGCAGTAATAATAATAATAAACCCACAGGAGAGGTAAGAAGGAGATGGCCATTTCACCATTGGCCCGGAGCGGAAGAGGGAAAACCATCTGCTGAAAGCTATTGCACACATAAACTCTCCACTGCATTTAGACTTTGAACTCATGAGCCTGGGTGCCTGGGTGGCTCACTGTGTTAAAGCCTCTGCCTTGGGCTCAGGTCATGATCTCAGGGTCCTGGGATCGAGTTCCGCATCGGGCTCTGTGCTCAGCAGGGAGCCTGCTTCCTCCTCTCTCTCTGCCTCTCTGCCTACTTGTGATCCTGCTCTCTGTCAAATAAAAAAAAAAATCTGAACTCACAAACCCTGCAGAGTCTCACACAGGTAAACAAACAAACCAACCAATCAAGTAAATAATTGAATATAAAAGAGTTTCAAATTATTACTTTCCAAATGCCATTGGCAGGAGGAATTCCTCAAACTCTTCTCACATTAAAAAAAAAACCTACCTACCTAATTCACAATTCAAATCACAGGATTATAAAGAAGATAGTAAAAGTCACCACAATCAGCAAAACAAGCTTTTGTAATGACCACAGATTTTCAAATTATGAGGTCAAAATTAGGAAAAAATATGGACTTAATATCTTTCTGGAAATAGAAAACAGAAACCATAGGGAATAAGAGAAGAAAAAATATCTGGAAGAAGAAAAAAATTCAGGAAGAACTGAAAAATCCCTAAATAAAATGTATAAAATGGGAAATGTGAAAATTGATAAATATTCCAAATGAACTTTTTCTTAATATATTTTTTAAGATTTTATTTACTTACTTATTTGACAGAGAGAAACACAGCTAGAGAGGGAACACAAGCAGGGGGAGTGAGAGAGGGAGAAGCAGGCTCCCCGCCGAGCAGGAAGTAGGATGTGGGGTTCAATCTTAGGACTCCAGGATCATGACCGGAGCCAAAGGCAGATACTTAACGACTGAGCTACCCAGGCACCCCCCAAATAAACTTCTTAAAAAGCAAATCTATACATTACAAGAGAAAATCACTGGGCATGAAAATAGACATAATAAGAAAAAGTACCCAGAATGTAGCTCAGAGAGACAAGAGGCTGGAACTAAAAAGACAAGATACAAATCCTCATATCCTATTTATCAGATTTCCTGCAGAAAGACCATAGAGATTGAAGGGGCTGTGGCAAAGAGATAATGATTCTGAAGTAAATATGGAAACATTTATCTTTACAGATACATAATATATTACAAATTATGTCCTTAAAATTGTCATAGCTGCAGAGAGAGACAAATAGACCACTGAAACATAACAAAAAAGGTCAGGCATAGATTTGTACTTGGTTCTATGGAAACTGGATCTATGACAGGACTTTTTAGATCTGTAAGGAAATGATAGAACACTCCCGAAGGATGTGACAATTATTCACCAGCTCCTGGGTAAGTCACACAGATCATGTCCTAACAATTATTTAACTGTTCAGGAAAATAAGATCAGAATCCATGGCTAACAAAATATCTAAAAATATAGTGAATTCTAGTGAATAAAAGCAACAAAGGTAATCATACTATTATGTATTTAACTACTATTCTAAGAAGTAAGACAAAAAAAGGTAAAGGATGATATACAGCATATCAAGAGAGCTCACCTGAAAAAGGTAAGGTGTAAATATTACTTTTGGTAAAATTTCCAGGTTGAAGAGGAACTAAAGGAGAGAGCATAGAAGGTGCAACTCCATATGTAGTGCTTCAGGAAGAGAATAGCATGCCCAGAGCTTTAATTGAGAAAAGCATAACACATATATGGATCAGAAAAGATTCACCTATTTTTTTTTCACCTATGGTTTAAAGCTGTGGCTATTTGACAAGGTATGCAAATGTAATAATTGATTTGTATTTATTTGATTTCTAGTACTTTTCATGTGCTTATGAGTAATGTTCATTTTGGGGGAGGATCCTGGATTACCTCTTTTTTTTTTTTAAAGATTTTATTTATTTGACAGAAACACAGCCAGAACACAAGCAACGGTAGTGAGAGAGGGAGAAGCAGGCTTCCCGCTGAGCAGGCAGCCCAATGCAGGGCTCAATCCCGGGAAATCATGACCCAAACCGAAGGCAGAGGCCCAACCACTGAGCCACCCAAGCACTCCCTGGATTGCCTCTTTATAATCCTGCTCATTTCCCTATGCTTATAGCAGAAGACAACTTTTGTTTGCTTATTTGTTTTAGATAACTAATTTTATTTTATTTTTTCAGTGTTCCAAGATTCATTATTTATGCCCCATACCCAGTGTTCCATGAAATCCGTGCCCTCCTTAATACCCATCACCGGGATCACCCATTCCCCAACCTCTTTCCTTCCAAAACCCTCAATTTGTTTCTCAGAGTCCACAGTCTCTCAAGCTTTGTCTCCCTCTCTGATTTACCCCAATTTACATTTCCTTTCCTTCTCTTAATATCCTCCATACTGCTAATACGATCCACAGGTAAGTGAAACCATATTATACTTGTCTTTCTCTGCTTGGCTTACTTCACTCAGCATAATCTCCCCCAATCCCATCCATGTACAAAAGTTGGGTATTCATCCTTTCTGATGGAGGCATAATATTCCATTGTATCTATGGACAACTTTTAATATAATTGTCAAATAGAAGAAGAAAGGGACTTTCTTGAGAGTGTGGAGTCTATAACTAAAGACTTGAGGACACTGTGCTGGCATCAATCATACCTCCAAAAATGAAGAATCAGGAAGAGAAGAAAGGTCCCAGAAACTCACCCATGGCACAGCAGGCGGTCATCAAACTAGAAAAACAAATCAGCTTGAAGAGACAGTTAGTTCTATGAATGTCAGAAGGGGCAGTCAGTTCTAGAATAAGGCTCAAGTATTAATTTTAACAATGTTTTATCCATTGTTGTCTTCCTATTTCTTCTGAACTTGCTTGTTTTGGTGACATGGGGAATTATCAAAAAGAAGCTTTTGTATTGGATGATCAAAGTTGGATTCCCTGGCCAACTCTGTCCCCTTGTCCTTTGCCATTTCAGTGGTTCCCAAGCACACCTGCTCTTGGACCCTGTGATCAGACTATTTTTGTGCTTTCTGGGACAGCCTCAGGGTTAGCAGTTGGAAGACAATGTTTGTGCAGTACTTAGCTGGACTTGGCAAATAAAATATTCTCAGTATATTCATAACAAATGAATCAAGATTGAATTAATTGAAATAATAATAATGCCAAGTCATACATTTCTTAGTAAAGAGTAAATTGATTAAGAGATAATATGTATGTACAAAATGATATATACACACCTATGGAGAGGGAGAGAAAAACAGAGAGGCAGTCATATGTAAAATAAATAATAATGCATATAACATAGATAAATACATGAATCACACACATATTCTCCCAGCCAACAGGAGCAGATGGAAGAGAGAAAACAGAGACTTAGCCCTTATATTCCATGAGTAAGACCTGGTAAGCCTGTATTTGTACCTCATTTATGTGTTAGATGTTAGGTGTCATGTTGTAGGGAAGATTCCTTGAATTGTCTTAAGGCTGTTTTTATATTTATATGATATTAACATGGTGACTTACTCACAGGGTTATCATAAAGATTTAAAATAAAACAAAAAGGCAACCTACTGAATGGGAGAAGATATTGGCATATGTCCTATCTGATAAGGGGTTAATGTCCAATAAAATATCCAATATAAGGATCTTACATAACTCAACACCAAATAATAACAATCCAGTTACAAATGGACAGAAAATGGGAACAGACATTTCTCCGAAGGCAGCATCCAGATGGCCAAAAGATACATGCAAAGATGCTCAATATCACTGATCATCAGGAAAATGCAGATCAAAATTACAATGAGATATCACTTCGCACAGTCATAATGACTGAAATCAAGAACACAGGAAATCACAGGTGTTGCCAAGGATATGGAGAAAGGGGAATCCTGGTGTACTGTTGGGAATGCAAACTGGCTCAGCCACAGGGGGAAACAGTATGGAGGTTCCTCAAAAAATTAAAAATATAACCATCTTATGATCCAGTAATTCCACTACTTGGTATTTACCCAAAGAAAGGGAGAAATACTAATTCAAAAAAATATATGTACCCCTATGTTTATGGCAGTTTCATTTACAATAGCTAAGCTATGGAAGCATCCCAAGTGTCCATCTATAGATGAATGGATAAAGAGGTGAAATATATATACATGTATATACACATATATATGGAATATTACTCATTCATCAAAAGGTAGAATATATATGCATATGTATAAGGAATATTACTCATTCATCAAAAAGAATGAGATCTTGACACTTCCTATGACATGCATGAAACTAAAAGTTATAATGCTAAGGGGAATAAGTCAGAAAAAGACAAATATCATATGATTTCACTTATATGTGGAATATAAGAAACAAAACAAGAGAACAAAGAAAGAAAGAGGCAAACAAAATTAGGTTCTTTTTTTTTTTTTAAAGATTTTGTTTATATGTCAGAGAGAAACACAGCCAGAGAGGGAACACAAGCAGGGGGAGTGAGAGAGGGAGAAGCAGGCTTCCCGCCGAGCAGGGAGCCCAATGTGGAGCTCGATCCCGGGTCTCCGGGATCATGACCTGAGCCGAAGGCAGTCACTTAACCAACTGAGCCACCCAGGCACCCCCAAAATTAAGTTCTTAAATACAAAGAACAAACTGATAGTTGCCAAAGGGGAAGTTGATGGGAGATGGATAAAGAAAAAAAAAGGAGAGATTTAAAAAGACAAATTCCCTGGTCTTGAACAATCTCTTAATATATAGTAGTTGTACTGATCTCTTTTTCCTTAATTTATGCTAAGCCCATGAACATCTCTCATATCCCTCAATGAGAGAATGTGCCATTTCAGTTGTTTTTTGGGGGCAATGATCCTAAATCCCACACCCTGGCTACAGATTAGATATTTGTGTCCTCCCAAGTTCACATGTTACATACGAATGCCCAATGTAATGATATTTGGAGTTGAGCATTTGGGGGTGATTAAGTGAAGAGATGGAGCCCTCATGATGGAATCAGACACCCACCCACTTCCGCCACCGAGGCACAGTGGGAGAATGGTTTCTGCAAGCCAGGAAGCAAGCCCTCAGCAAACATCAAATCTGCCAGTGATGAGACCACAGACATCCACACTTCAGAACTGGGAGAAATACATCTCTATTGCTTGCAATCTTTTGAGTCTGTCATATTTTGTCATAGTAACCCAAACAGACTATGACACCATCCAAGATGTGTCAGACCAAATCATACATCTAGACCTGGATTCATGTTCTTTGAAGTTTCTAATCTTAACTACTGTGGATAAATACAAAAATATAAATATTTGTACTTTTATATAGTTATAGTTTGATGGACAGGTTTGAATTTGTCCTTGTGTATCTTGTCATCAGTAGGGACATTTTGAGTAATCTAATACTAAACATCTAACAGTTCCAAAAAATCACCAGCCATCGCATTAAAAATAACACAAGTGTTTATCATATGCTTTTAGGAAATATCTTGTTATAACATGAAGTAGATTGGGGTAGACATTATTATTCACCCAGAGCTGACAGATGAGAATCCATGTCTGAATCAGTAGGGAATATAAGTGCTTTCCATGGGATCTTTCAACTCATTTTCAGATTCAATATCCCAGGCTACATTTGCTTTCAAATAATTCTTCCTTTAAAAAACTGTATGTATAAACCTAAAATTTCAGAACCAATTCTCAATCATGTCATTCACACTCCCTGTCCTTGATTGGCTGAGAAAGACAAAAAGGAGAGGGGGACACAAACATTTCAAAATGGAATTTAAAAAATTAGTTTAGCATCATTGTTTGAATAACTAGATCTCCCCCTTGAGCATTATATTGGTTGATAGACAGATGTGACCTAGAACACTCCTGGGTAAATCAATGAACACTGTCTTTATAAGGAAATAGTACAAGGTTGGTGTACAAGCAGAGAAATCAGTAACATCCTCTCAGGAAGGTGAGAGCTTCCTGGCTCAGTGTCCTTGACCAGCAGGAGCATGAATGAGGTGGACGAGATAGCCCTTCAGACTGCATGACTCCCCCTCTTCATGCCCAGCCCTTTCTGCAAACAGCTAGAGAGGCCCATGTGGTCCCCATTGTCTAAATATTTTCCGGATGCCACCCCTTTGCCCAGGATCGCCTAGACATTTACAGGCTTATCTGGGACACTGCTGCAATGCTCCGGGTTGAGCATGCCTGCACCCCGCACTTATCTTTTACTTCCCAGTATAATTCTTTTGGACGGAATATTACGCCATTGGATATATGGACCGAAATGTACTCATTCTCTTAGTTGGTGTTTGTAGCTTTTAAGGCATCGCCTCTGTAAATGACTGCACACAATCAAGTTTTACCTCATTACTCCACTAATTGACTAGAAGATTCATCAATTAAGATATTAAGCCATTCCTTGTTTATAATTTCACGTTGTACCTGGAAGCACATGGAAATACCAAGCTCAGCCAATCAACCCATTTTCTAATGGTAAAGCATAAATCATGTATTTTGTCATACTCCAAAGATCCTATTTCCAGAATCATTTGTGCTTTTTGAAAAACTATTAAAAACCTACAATTTGCCCTATTAATCCTTATTAGTTTCTCTAGCTTTTTATTAGCATTAATCTAAGTCAATGTATTTCCCAATACCAATATCTAAACATTATTTTCCCTCTGCTCTTTCTTTTATCCACATAAATATCTCCATTTCATGGAAGCATGGCATTTTTTAAAAATATTAATCACTTACCCAAGCTTTACCATAAAAAAATACTTCTTTGAAACAGCTGCACTAAGACTAAGAACTCTTGACACAAAATTTATGACTTTGTATCTTGAGAAGAATGTAGGTGACCTAGCCACTTATTGAAGACAGTATCTTACAAAATGTTTCAAACTGCCTGTATGGATTATTTCAAACAACTAAATATATTTCCAAGATAGCCAGAATTTATAACTGATAATCTCTGATTGTAGGTTAAATGCAGAAAGCCATTGTAGACATAGATTTTTTCTAATATATTGCCCAAATGATAAAAAAGTGGGAATAATAATTTGAGCCCTTGTCAAACTTTGTTTTTTTTTTCTAAATTGTGGGAGCAATGTTTTACTTTCATGCCCAATGCAAATGTGTTGCCATTTTTAAGTAAGAAATTAATTTCAGGGGCTCCTGGGTGGCTCAGTCATTAAGCATCTGCCTTTGGCTCAGATCACGATCCCAGGATCCTGCGATCAAGCCCCATGTTGGGCTCCTTGCTTGGTGGGAAACTGCTTCTCCCTCTCTCGCTCCCTTTGCTTGTTTTCCCTTTCTAGCTGTGTTTCTCTCTGTCAGATAAATAAGTAAAATCTTAATAAAAAAGAAATTAATTTCAGAGGTATTTTCTTTTTTTTCCCCAAAGATATCTTCTTAATAGCATGTAGCATAGTCCTTGTTGCATTTGAGTAAATGTACAATTGTTTTCTCTGTTAGCAAATCAGAAACTAACCTACACTTCAATGGGATGAATGCATACCATGAGTTAGCAGAATATAGTTTATAGTAACGATCAGGAGGAAGACAGTGGGACATTTAATACGGTGCCTCAAAGCATCAACCACAAAGCAGTTACCAATGTTGTAGCTTACAGAGAGAGGAGATGCACTCAGGTATGTGCTCAAATAAAGCTGACCCAGGAAAATCATAAAAGAGTGATAAAGCACATATGTCAAGGAAATGGTTCTCTTGAATATCTAAGGTCACTAGGTTAGAGGTATCCACACAGCTGATATGCAGCCACATCATCCTCCTCAAGTGCCAAGTGATATTACGATGAGAATATAACCCCAACTCCCTTAGGAGGACACTTAGCAAAATAATAGTTTTTAAATTTCAGTGGAAAATATGTTCAGCAGAAGCCATACAAAGTGAAGACTGTATGCATAGATGTTTGAAAAACTTACTCTTTGGGGGTGTCTTTATTCTTTGTCTTTCTTTACCAGACCTTGAAGACTAGAAATGGGGTGTCCTTACCCTCTTAGATTCCTGTTTCTCTAGCATCCGCCCTGTAACACTGTGGCTGCAAGAAAATCAAAGCAAATGTCTCGATGACCATTCCTTGAAGAACTTGGGCCTTGCTCAGATTACAATGTGTCATGTCCAGAGATGAACACCACCCTCCCTACCCCGGAAACAACCATATCCCTCCTCCTTTGACATAATGTCTTACCACTTTCTGGTTTTTTTAAGACTTGAGGGGAGTATTGGCAGTCTTACTCCATCACTGTCCCCAGAAAACAATCTGTCCTTGTCAAAGAACCTCATCCCTGCTGACAATCTTGTTTTCTAGACTTACCTGCTAAAACATAGAGCATTCTCCTAAGTCTCAAGGGCAGTATCTACCAGGCAAATGTTTAGCTTTATAAAATCTTGCATGGTGTGTTACCCATTCATGAATGTTACCATATAAAACTGTTAATGAATTATTTCTCTCGTATACATCTGGAAAATCGCATGATAAAGCCATATTGAATGAGTATTGTGGTTTTTCAAACGAGGATCATATTAATAATGATGTATGACTCCTTAAATTTATGAAGGCAGGTCTCATGAGCTACATGTGTGAACCCCCACATTGTTCAGAACAAAGTCTTGCATATGTAAAGATGTAAGCCTCTGCCAATAATAAAAAATGCCAGTGTCTCATTTGTTTGTTCATTCATTCACTCATTCATTCACTCATTCATTTCACGTTGATCATACACCAATATAAAATGAATATTCTGCTCTGCTGAAATATGTGGACAGAAAAGAAAATCCCTTGCTTCCAAGGATTGACAGTCACATGGGAAATAGGTTATGCAGTAGTCAATATTTTTTTGTGTGCACACTCTGTGCCAAGCACAGTTTTCAACATTTTAAGGGTTGCTAGCTCATTTAACTCTCACAACTGCAATATGAGATTGAGTATGCCATTTTATCATTGGTTTTCCCATCAAGGAAGCAAATATAGAGAGGAGTTTATATAACTTGCCCAAACCAGTGAGTGATGAGGGACGGCTTTGCATTTAAGCAGCCTGATTTTTGAGCCTCACCGCTGACCAACAGCTTTATAATGCTTTTTCTTTCTTTCTTTTTTTAAAGATGTATTTACTTAAGAGAGAGAGAGAGAGAGAGAGAGAGAGAGAGAGAGAGAGAGAATAAGTGGGAGGGGCAGAGGGAGAGGGCGAGAGTCTCAAGCAAATTCCGTGCTAAGTGTGGTGTCCCATGTTGGGCATTAGACCCCAACTCAGGGCTTGATCTCACCACAATGACATCACAACCTGAACCAAAACCAAGAGTTGGATGCTTAACTGACTATACCACCCAGGTGCCCCATGTAGTGCTTTTTCTTTAGAAAAACATTGCTTATGGGGATACCTGGGTGGTTCAGTCAATTAAGTCTCTGCCTTCTGCTCAGGTCATGATCCTGGCATCCTGGGATTAAGTCCTGCATTGGGCTCCTTGCTCAGCAAGGAGTCTGCTTCTCTCTCTGCCTCTGCTGCTCCCCCTACTTGTGCTTTCTCTGGCTTTCTCTCCTGCTCTCTGTCAAATAAATAACTAAAATGTTTTTAAAAAATTGCTTATGGGGGTGCCTGGGTGGCTCAGTTGGTTGAGCGACTGCCTTCGGCTCAGGTCATGATCCCGGAGACCCGGGATCGAGCCCCACATCGGGCTCCCTGCTTGGTGGGAAGCCTGCTTCTCCCTCTTTCAGTCCCTCTGCTTGTGTTCCCTCTCTGGCTGTGTTTCTCTGTGTCAAATAAATAAAAATCTTTTTAAAAAATATTGCTTATGAATACTCAGCTCTACTCACCTACTGGCCAGATTGCTGTAGGTATTTAGTAATGGAACTTTAGCTGCTGAAGTGAAAGGGAGATGGACAATGTTTCAATCTGCCTGGTGCAGGTCTTAATGGCTAATAAGGGCAGACTGGAAGAGCAGAAAGAAGTACTGAAAATTAAAGCCTATTTGTCATATAAACAGAGTATATTTGGTTGATGCATTGATTGCAATATAGGACAAAACATCATACAGAAAGTTAGCAAGAGTGACAATCAAGCCTTATGCTCATCTGGCTAGAAGCTAGTGCCAAGAGAGTAAGTGAGTCTTTATCTGCATGGTCTTGACATCTTCTGTGAGTGAGTAGCTAATCTGAAAGATGACGGAATATGATTTTTTTTTGAGAAAGTATCACCAATTAGCCACAGCAAAGGTCTCTGAGGAGGGTTATCAGGCATACACCCTCTTTTCCAACTAACCTTTGATTGGCATGGACTGCTACTGAATTACAGCATTTTTAAAACTTTGCTCTTATGTCAATTTCCTTTTATGCGGTGCAGTGCATTTCCATAATTCAGGGAGGCATCTGAGGACTGAGGAAACATAAGTTCCTCTTTCCCATCAACATGCCCCAGAGCAATATCTATTTCTTCACATTCTACAGTAAATACCAGTCATCCAAAACCTTTTTATGATACTTTGGGAGCAATACCAAACCTAAGGTAATAAAAACCCCAGCAAGGAATTAGAGCTGTGTAGACATATCTTTTAAAACAGAATTTCTAACAATAAGGAGGCAGTCCCAGGTGTGTGACAGAGGAAATTCCAAGGGGGGTGTGGGGCAGAAAGCTCAGCACTGGGAAAGTTGATTAGAAAGCTCATCTCCAGGGACTCAACGTCCAGGCTCCAATGGCCTTGGAAAAGATAGCTTCCTGCCTCGTCATTAATGACTATTCTCTTTTGTAAAGTATCTCTACCATCACCTGACTCCCACACACCTTCACGACTCGTTGTTCATCTCAGGCATCTACTTAGCTGGACAGCAAGCTTAATAAAAGTATGAATTTATTCAAATTTATCTAAAAAACAAAAGGGGAGGTTTTGCAATTTTTTTATTTTTTTTTTCCCTACGGGGGCTGTTTTGCACAAGAAATCACAGATGCCTTCTGCTAGGCTGGGTGTAATTGCTTGGAAGTCTGTCCCAGAGGCACCACATCCATATTATGAAACTGAGAGCAAGCACTTAGTTCACCTCTGATGACTTATAGCTGCCAAGGGAACTCAGCGGTAAGAGCATATTTGCTAAACAATTTTACCTCCATGAACTCTTAAGTCTCTGAATAGATAATCATGGTCTGTAACTTCTAATTTTGTAACAGAATTGATTAACACTCACTTTGGGTGCACCAAATTATGATCTTTATAGTATGCTTCGCTCAGCACCTCACTTGCTATTAGCCAGATTGTCCTGGGACCTCTAAGTTCCAGAGACTAATTGCATGGGAACATTTAATATACAAATTACCTTGAGTTAATTTGTCTGTGTATGTCTCGCTTTTAAAGTATAACTGAACAGAAATCTATTTCTCAAACTTGGAAAATGTGAAAATCCTCAGTGCTGACATGGGCGAAGTTAGTGGGCCGTGCATTCAAGATGGAAAGTCCTGAATTACGGTTTAAAATGGCATCTGTTAAATGTTGCTGATAAAATAACTGAAAAACAGCAAAAGGGAAAAAGAGCTTGTCCTCAAAATGTCATGGAAAAGTAGCATGACCTGTTGAATGGATAGTGCAAAGATTTTTCCACAGGCAATCAATGTTTGCAATATTTGCACACACCCAAAGGATATAGACCGCCTCTCTCATTAACCGAGGCTTGACACTTCTTTTTTCAATATAGTGGGATCATTACTGCATTATTTTGATGGAATATGTGCAGAGAAGAGTTAACTTAGTAGGATTGAGACCATTATCCTTACAAAGTGTTAATATGGACACTGGTGAGGCCTGCATTTTCCCACACTGATGTAAGACTCTCTCTAAATGAGTGGCTCACTGTGTCTAAATTGTGCAGACAATATAGTGTATGCTGAAAATCTGCCTTTCTTCTGGGAACAAGAGATATGCTAGGCAGAGAGCTGTTCACATTACCAATCTTAGGCACTGAATCTCTTTCTAAGGAACTGAGAGACAATGCACACACACAGTCTGATACTGGATGACTGTGTGCATTCTTTTTGAGTCTCCTGGAAGAGGACCCTTGGAAACTTGCTCTTGGTGTCCCCTGGGTTTCACCCCATGCATGTTTTCCATTTGCTTCTTTTCCCTTTTGCTGTAATAAGTTTGAGCTGTGAATAAAGCCACAAAGAAAAAAAGATACGGCCATTTGAAATCATCTTTGGAAAACTACTTTTGATGGTACTGCTTTTTACAGTATTCAATAGTTTTGCATGAAAAGTCATACACATTTTTTTAGAGTTTCACGTAGGAAAAAATGTTTCTCTCTTCAATGAGTTGGTAGGCTTTTCTTTATTGGATAACAGCTATTCACACATTTGTGTTTCTCATTTGTCTTCTTACTTTATTTTTTAAAGATTTCATTTATTTATTTGAAAGAAAGAGAGAGCACAAGCAGGTAGAGGGGCAGAGTAAGAGGGAGAAACAGATTCCCCAATAAGCAGGGAGCCCAATGTGAGGCTTGATCCCAGGACCCTAAGATCATGACCTGAGCCGAAGGCAGACACTTAACTGAGTGAGCCACTCAGGCACCCATCATTTACATTTTATTTTATTTTATTTTATTTTATTTTATTTTATTTTATTTTATTTTATTTTATTTTATTTTATTTTATTTTATTTTATATTCTATTTTATTCTACTTTATTTTATATTTTATTATTATTTTAAGATTTTATTTATTTATTTGACAGACAGAGAAACACAGGGAGAGAGAGAACACAAGCAGGGGGAGTGGGAGAGGTAGAAGCACGGCTTCCTGCTGAGCAGGGAGCCCAATGCAGGGCTCAATCCCAGGACCCTGGGATCATGACCCAAGCCTAAGGCAGACGCTTAACGACCGAGCCACCCAGGTGCCTCCATCATTTGTCTTTTATTAAACTGGCATATAATTGACATTAAATAAATTTAAAGCCTAAAAAAAGGATTTGATATATTTATACATTGCAAAATGATTAATAAAATAAGAATCTGCAAAATAACAAAACAAAATACATCACCACACATATTTACGATTTTTTTCTTGTGATGAACACTTTTTAAGATCTACTTTTTTAGCATCTTTCAAATTTACAAGAGAGTATTGTCTATAGTCAAAATGCTGTATATTCCTTCCTGTGACTTATTTATCTTATCACTAAAACTTTGTACCTTATGACCACTTTCTTCCAATTCACCCATCTCCCAACTACCACCTCTGGCAGCTAGGAATCTGTTCTCTGTACCTATGAGTTCAGTAGTTTTGTTGTTTCATTTGTTTATTTTCCAGATTCTACATACAAGTGAGATCACACAGTATTCGTCTTTCTCCGTCTGACTTATTTCGCTTGGGGTAATGTTCTCAAGGTTCTCTAGATAGACACATATATATAAAACATAAAATATATGTAAGATAATATTTTCTTTATCCATTCATCCATCATTGAGGAATACAAGGAACACTTAGGTTGTTTCTATGATTTGGCTATTATAAATAATGCTGCAAAAAACATGGAGTACAGATCTTCTTTTGATCATAATTTTATTTCATTTGGGTAAATATCCAAGACAGCAATTGCTGGATCATATGGTAGTTCTACTTTTTTTTTTTTTTTTTTTTTGAGGATCTTCTATACTGTTTCCCAACAGTGGCTATACCAGTTTGCATCCCCACCAACAGTACACGAAAAACAGTATACTTTTCTACACATCCTCACCAACACTTATTTCTTGTCTTTCTGGTAACAGCATCATAACATGTTTAAGGTGATATATCTCATTGTGATTTTGATTCCCATTCCCCTGAGGATTAGTTGAACATCTTTTCCTGTGTTTTTTGGCCATTTATATGTCTTCTTTAGAAAAAAAAATGTCTCTTTATTGCTTCTGCCCATTTTTTAATTGAATTTTTTGTGTATTGCCTTGTATGAGTTTACATATATACCTAGATATATATATATACACACACATATGATATTAATCCTTTATCAGATATATAATTTGTAAATATTTTCTTTTATTCCATAGGTTGCCTTTTCATTTTGTTGATGATTTCTTTTACTGTACAGAAGAAAATTTTAGTTTGATGTAGTCCTACTTGTTTATTTTTTGCTTTTGTTACCTTTGCTTTTGGTATTAAATCCAAAAACTCATTACCAAGTCCCAAGTCGAGGAGATTACCTCCTTTTTTTTTTTTCCCCTAGGAAATGAGAATGTTTAGAGAAGCCTATTTTAGGCAATGAGCAGGATATAAAATCAGAAGAATAATAGCTACCCACGTTAGAGACCATAAAAACTGGTTCAACTAGCTCTTGAATTCATTTACTTAGTTAACATTGGTCTCAACCTGCCTAGAGATCAAATCCCAACATTTGGCCATTTGAAACACAGGAAGTCTGTGACCTTGGCTAGCTTCTTGCCAGGATCACATCTAGAACAGTCTAAGAAAAGCCAAAACAACAACTTGAAATGCATGTATAATTATAAATGCAAATGTTTTTAAGTATTCACTCTGTGCCAGGCTTTGTTCTAAGTACTTGATTGCTCTTCTGTTTCTATGCTAATATTAAGCCATTTGTTTCTTACACCACCTTCCTAACATCTCAGAACCCAGATAGAAGTTCTCAAGATTCATTTCAACCTCTTTAGTAAAAACTCAAACATAGGGTGCCTGGGTGGCTCAGAGGCCTTCGGTTCAGGTCATGATCTCAGGGTCCTGGGATGGAGCCCCTCTCTGCTCAGCGGGGAGCCTGCTTCCTCCTCTCTCTCTGCCTGCCTCTCTGTCTATTTGTGATCTCTCTCACTGTCAAATAAATACATAAAATCTTTTTTAAAAAATTCAAACATAATAACCAGAGAGTAATAGTATAGAAACATTGGCCAATAAGTAGGGACTTCTTTCTTCATAAAAGTGAATCCACATCACCCAGAAGCTAAAGTTTTACTTTTTCACACTTCCAAACTCCTTGAATGATGAGTCACTGAGATTTTTTTTTTTTTAATTAGAAAGCATCATCAGGCATGTTGTGATAAGCACTACACATCATTAAGCTCCTTTCCAGAACATCTCCTGGGTAAAATGGACTTTCAATTGGAATATACTCTATGGCTGCACTAATGAAAAATAGGTTCAAAGAAAAGAACATGTTAGGAAATAAACCCAAGTATGTAAAACACAGTACATATCTCTGTCAAGAAAAGTAACCGTTTTATGTGGATTTTCTCATGACTTGAGGCAAGTTCTAAAATACATCATTCCTTATTTTTGTTGGTAAACTCTGTGCACTTCACTATTCTGTCAATGGATTCTAATTTCCATGCTCTTTTTAGCATCTTCAGGCTAAGGCAAAGTTAGAAAATAAGAAGTAAGAAAATTTATTTTGTACAGGACCCAGAACTTTTCCTCCTTCTCCTCCTAGCCCTCCTTAGATTCCCCAGCAGTGGTCTTTCCTTCTTATCGAAGTAATTCAAAGAAACATGAACATTCATCCTTCCAAAGGGCAATGTCTCTAAGTGTCACCTCTGATAGGACAGCCAGCAACCTGAAATGTTTCAGATAAAGGCTCTTGCTCCCTGATGGAATTCTAGTCACCACATCAAGACCAAGTCTGATTAAGAGATTGACGTGTGTTACATCCAATAAGTGGGGAGCTATGCCTCCATTCGGAGCTGAGCTTCTGCATTCCCTCAACATCCTTTTCCTTCAGGGATTGTAAGGATCTTACCACTTAACTGTTCCATCTCTTAGACTATGTATGGAGGTGTCCATACATAAAAGCCTACTTTATTGAAGAGACTTGAGCTTGTTCACTGCAGAATGTAGATGCTGAGTACTCTGCCAAACTTTTCTGGATTCTTGAACTTTGGACATTTAAGAATGGTAATTTAAAAATAAATATAGGTTGAGGAACGTTAACCAAGTTAACATTGCACTCTTGTTCACACCCAGGCTTTAATGAGTCTTCTTTTTATTTTCTACAAGACTGATCATTAGAATTATTTATGCCTCAGTTAGTCAGATAAAGCACTGCTTTAGTTCTATTAGGCTATATGCTCCATTCAACCCGTGTCTCCGATACGCCCCCACGCGGTGATGTTACAAAATGACAGGTAGCCCGAATCTCTGTTCCGACAGTTTCCTGAAGTCCCGTTTGCTTTTATAGTTTGCTGTTTACTATCTTTCTCCTGATTTCCTCCTAATATCAATATTGTGTGAAAAGCCCATTATTATAGAAACCACAGGTTTAGGTTATTTCTGGGTCTATTTACTAACTTCCCAAAGTGATCATGAGAAATAGTAAAGCATGTGAAATGTCAGTTGTGTAACCAACACACAGGGCACACCTGACACCCGTCCAGTGCAATGAGACACTGCAGAGTTGAAGGAGATTCTGTCCCTCTCACATATTTTTCATATTTAAAAGACTCTGAAGACAACCAAAAAAAAAAAAAAAAAAAGATGATCACATCAAAAATGGGCAGGAGACATGAAGAGGCACTTCTCCATAGAAGACATACAAATGGCTAACAGACGCATGAAAAAATGTTCATCATCACTAGCTATCAGGAAATTCAAATCAAAACCATATTAAGATACCACCTTACACCATTCAGAATGGCCAAAATTAACAGGATACAAAACAACAAGTGTTGGAGAGTCTGCAGAGAAAGAGGAACCCTCTTATACTGTTGGTGGGAATGCAAGTTGGTGCAGCCGCTTTAAAAAACAGTGTGGAGATTCCTTAAAAAATCAAAAATAGAGCTACCCCATGACCCTGCAATTGTACTACTGGGTATTCACCCCAAAGACACAGATGTAGTAAAACGAAGGGTCATATGTACCCCAATGTTCATTGCAGCAATGGCCACAATCGCCAAACTGTGGAAAGAGCCAAGGTGCCCTTCAACAGATGAATGGATAAAGAAGATGTGGTCCATATATACGATGGAATATTATGCCTCCATCAGAAAGGATGAATACCCAACTTTTGTAGCATCATGGACTGGATTAGAGGAGATTATGCTGAATGAAATAAGCAAAGCAGAGAAAGTCAAATATCATATGGTTTCACTTACTTGGGGAGCATAAGGAGTAACATGGAGGAAAGTAGGAGAGGGAAAGAAAATGTGAATAGGGGTAAACAGGGAGGGGAATAAAACATGAGAGACTCTGGACTCAGAAACAAACTGAGGGTCTTGGAAGGAAGGGGGTTGGGGTGGTGAACTTGGTGGTGGGTATTGAGGGCACGTATTGCATGGAGCACGGGGTGTGGGGCATAAGCAATGAATCTTGGAACACTGAAAACATAAAGTTAAAAAATTAAAAAAAATAGGGGTGCCTGGGTGGCTTAGTCGTTGGGCATCTGCCTTCGGCTCAGGTTATGTTCCTGAAGTCCTGGGGCTGGGCCAAATTTAGCCCTGCATCAGAATCCCTGCTGGGTGGGAAGCCTGCTTCTCCCTCTCTCACTCCCTTGTGTTCTCTCTCTGGCTGTGTTTCTCTCTGTGAAATAAATAAATAAAATCTTTAAAAAATAAATAAAATAAATAAAGTGTATGTGGAAAATGAAAAAAATAAAGGACTCTGTTATTTCAATATAGAATTAAAGCTGCAACTATCAGAGTTCACCCACAATCCATAAAGAGCCATAAATTTACTTAATGTAGATTGATTTGATCTCTAACACAATCAAGTAATAACTTCAAAAATTTTAATTAAAAAGAAGAAAATGTAGCATTTATTATTTATTATTTATGGTCTCATTCTTCATTGGACAATCAATATGAAAAAAAGTGTCATTCTTTCTACGTTTTTCATCTTGAAATAAAACAAATGTTAAGTTTTTCAGACATGGTCTTAATATTTAGGTCATGTCATAGTGCTGGCACAGGCACAAAACACCTGAAATAGAGATGAACCCTATGCTATTTAGGCAAGAGCTTTATAACCTCAGTCTAAAACTTTATTCTACCATTAATATTACCACTTTATCAATTATGGATCAAAAATACATTTCCCTTTCCTACTATTACACATAAAAAAACCAAAGTGTTTTTACAATAAAATTGAATTTAACACGACTATTTTGACACATTTCAAATTTGAAAAATCTAAAATCATGATGCCCACTATTATAGGTAGCTAATACTTAAATGTCATTAATCATAATCATGAGCGCATGCATGCAAGAACACATACATACATACACATGTTTATGTATGCACACACACACAAAAGAAACACAAAAATCTGCCATCATTGATTTCAATGTTTGTCATTTATAAAAGAAGCATTCCAATTAGGAGGAACTTGGCTTTGTTTAGTTTTATTTGACTAACCTAGGCTTTTTCTCTGATTATCATTATGAGAGTTTAACAGAAGAATTAAGCACCCAAGAAATTTTTCTGTTCTTTCGGATTGAAAATAAAGTTCTTACTCTCTGAGGCTGTAACATATTTGAATTATAAGGTTAAAATTCAGAAGCTTAAAAACTCATTTATATACTAGGATCAAATGGAGAGGTTTTTTTTATTTTTATTTTTTATCTGTTTGAAAAGATACAGTTTTTTTTCAATATAATTAGTGGACTTAATCCCCATCACCTGTTTCCCATATCCTCTCTCACCGCCCATCCTCTGGTAGCCATCAGTTTGTTCTCTATAGTTAAGACTCTGGTTTGTTTCTCTCTTTTTTTCTTCTCAGTTATTTTGTTTCTTAAATTCCACAGAGGAGTGAGATCATATGATATTTGTCTTTCTCTGACTGATTTGTTTTGCTTAGCATAAATGCTCTCTAGCTCCATCCATATCATTGCAAATAACAAGATTTCATTCTTTTTATGGCTGAATAATATTCCATTATATATATACACCACCCCTTTTTTATCCATTCATCTATGGGTGGACACTTGGGCTGCTTATATAATTAGGATATTGTAAATGATGCTGCAATAAACATAGGGGTGCATGTATCCCTTTTAATTAGTGTGTGTGTGTGTGTGTGTGTGTGTGTGTGGTAATTATCCAATAGTATGATTACTGTTCTATTTTTACTTTTCTGAGGACACTCCTTACTTTTCTCCAGAGTGGCTGTATCAGTTTGCATTCCCTCCACATCCTTGTCAACACTTGTTATTTCTTGCATTGTTGATTTTTCCCATTCTGACAGATGTAAAGTGTTATCTCACCATAGTTTTGATTTGCATTTCCCTGATTATGAGTAACGTTGGGCATGTTTTCTTGTGTCTGTTGGCCATGTGGTTTTCTTCTTTAGAGAAATATCTATTCTTGTTTTCTGCCCATTTTTTAAATTGGATTATTTGGGTTTTGGGGCATTGACTTCAAATGGAGAGTTTTTAAAACATTCTAATTGAGAGGTATTGTGAGAATTGCTAATTAAGCAGGTGTGATTTGGTGTATTAGTCTGGTTTCTCCAGAGAAACCGAAGCTATGGGATGCGTGGATGTGCATAGAAAGAGACTTACTCTAAGGAATTGGCTTAGGCGATAACAGAGGCTGGTGAATCCAAAACCTTCAGTGTGGGCCAGTCTGCTAGAGACCCAAGAGGAAGTACAGTGCAGCTCAAGGCCACCTGGTGGAGGATTCCCTCTTCCTCAGGTAGGTTGGTTGTTTTATTCTTTCAGATGATTGAATACATATGACTACATTATAGAGCTCTGTCTGCTTATTCAAACTCACCAATTTAATTGTTAATCTCATCCACGAACACCTTCCAAATTGACACATAAAATTAAGCATCATAAGTCTACCCCCTGTCAATTTTGCACTCACCTGCATCTCCTTAAACTATACTTACTCTCCAAATAAAGACAATAATAGGATTATACTTTCACCTAACATAAACAACAGTACAGCATAACCAAAACACAATAATGCTTTCCATTAGGGAGGAATAAAGAATCTCTGGCTGATATTTAGTCTTCTTGATATCCATAAATCATATATTGGGATACAAAGTTAATGGAACTTAAATATAATGACATGCTGATACTAAATCAATGCATCTATGTCATATGATAAGAGGATAACAGGGAAGAAAATACAAGTGCATGTTTATGTACAGATACACATACGCATATATATAAAAGTAGGAAATACTCATGACAGTTACAGTCCTTGTTTCTGTAACAGGTCACATGACCATAACTGGCATTCATAACTACCTTCTACTACCTCTCTATATTTCCTTTGTCTTTGCAAGCACCTCAGCTGACCTTGGTTTTGGGCCATGTTTAGGTGACCTTAACTAAATTCTTGTTGAAACCAGGACATTAGTAGTCCTGCTTGCACTGATATCTTATAGATTTCCATTGATCTTAATCACAAGGCCCGGTGATACCGAGACACCCTACAGGATCTCCTGCATCACAGGCATATGCTTGATTACCTAAATTGTGGAGTAGCACTCTGATTTCCCCATGGTGGTCAGGACAAATACCCAACCAGCACAGGAACTCCTTTCTTTGTCTGTTGATTCAGACACATGAAGAGTACTAAATGGTCAAGTGGGAATCCTACAGTCTAGCTTAATAAAATAATTGTGTCTCCTGGTGAAAGCAGGCCTCCCTTTGGAACTAAGAATTCAATAACCCTCATAAATAAATCATTGCCAGTATGAGACTCTGGGATTGATCTTCAGTAATCTCTGTCCAGAAGCTACAGAATGGGTCTCTTTTGGGGAAGACATGGAAGGTATCAGATCACATACATGGTGGTTGAGTTGGGAATGTGAATCCCAACCTTTCCTTTCCTTTCCTTTCCTTTCCTTTCCTTTCCTTTCCTTTCCTTTCCTTTCCTTTCCTTTCTGTCCAGTAACATTAGGAACAACCAACCAATTTCCTTGTACTTATTAATGTTTAAAAGTATCATACACAGGGCACTTGGGTGGCTCAGTGGGTTAAAGCCTCTGCCTTTGGCTTGGGTCATGATCTCAGGGTACTCGGATCAAGGTCCACATTGGGTTCCTCCCCTCTCTCTGCCTGCCTCTCTGCCTACTGGTGATCTCTCTCTCTGTCAAATAAATAAATAAAGTCTTTAAAAAGATTTATCATATACAGGCTCACTCAGGTCTTTGCTTCTTATAGGTATTTGATTTAAGAGTATCCATTGGTGATATTTTGTGTATTTCTATTATCAGATCATACCATGGACTATAAATGCACTTTTTACTATTGGAAGTAGATTCATTAGTGTCTTTAATTTTAATCAGAGTTGATATTCAACCCCAGAAACCCCAAAATCTCTTCAGAAAATGTACCTCAAGGGGTGCCTGGGTGGCTCAGTTGGTT
>PITA01015581.1:0-49605 GCA_004023965.1 Spilogale gracilis
AAAGCAAATGGGAACTAGGGTAATCTAGGGAGGGAAACGAAACAACAGAGACTTTGAACACAGAAACAAACTGAGGGACTTGGAGGGAGGGGGGTGGAGGGATGGGAGAGCCTGGTGGTGGGTACTGGGGACACCTAAAGCGTGGAGCACTGGGTGTGGGGAATGGGGAATGAATCTTGAAACACTGGAAAAAAAAATTAGTAACAATAAAAAAAAAAGATGTATTTTTTTCTATTCCAGAAAAACTCTCATTTAGATTTTGAGGGATTAAATTGAATCCATAGATAGTTTTGGGTAGTATTGACATTTTAACAATATTAGTTATGTAATCCATGATCATAGAAATCTTTCCATTTGTTAGCGTATCTTTAATTTCTTTCAACAGTGTTTTGTAGTTTCACTTGCAAATCGCTTGCCTCCTTGCTTAAGTTTATTCTTACATATTTTATTCTTTTTGATGCTTTTTAAACATGGAATTATTTTCTTAATTTCCTTGTAGATTGTTTTTTGATAGTGCAGGATTTTTTGTGTGTTCATTTTGTAACAGCAAATTCACTGATTTTTAAAAATCAGTTCTAGCAAGTGTATATGTGTGCAATCTGAAGGGTTTCCTATATCTAAGGTTATGTGTAGTGTGAAAAGTGGGAGACTTTCTTTTCCAATTGGAATGCCTTTTATTTCTTTTTTTCTGCTTATATTCTCTGTCTAGAATTTTTGATATTATGCTGAATAATACTGGCAACAGTGGTCATCCTTCTTTTGTTCCAATTTCAGAAGGTTTTAGGAAGGTGATCAACAGAGTCATTTCCAAATTTCCTGATGATCACTCTAGTTGTTGAATGGAGGATGGGTGGGAAGGGCAAGACTGGAGGCAAAGACTCGAGTAAAAGAGACTTTCAATAGCCCAAATAAGGGTGCTAACTTGCTTAGAGGGCAGTAGAGTGCGCTAGTGATAGTGACACCAAACCTTCACTGACCTTGAACATATATAAGAGGGTATGATGGCCAACGAGCCACCCATTGCCATAGTTAAAGGATGGTTGAAGGTTGGGTTACGCTGCATTCCTCTCTACATTCTTTTTTTTTTTTTTTTTAAGATTTTATTTATTTATTTGACAGAAACACAGTGAGAGAGGGAAAACAAGCAGGGGGACTGAGAGAGGGAGAAGCAGGCTTCCCGCTGAGCAGGGAGTCCGATGCGGGACTCTATCCTAGTCTCCAGGATCATGACCTGAGCCAAAAGCAGTCGCTCAACCAACTTGAGCCACTCAAGCACCCCATCTTCTCTACATTCTTATTCAGGAGAGGGAAAGTTAAAATAAAGACAAAGACACCCAGGATACATGTCTGAGGGGCACTCCCTGAAGTCAAATGTTCAGCCCTGTGGTTTCTTTATAGGCAGTGCTATAATTACATAGCAGGAAAGGAAGACAGTAAAGGAAGCAAAACTCCATCTGGACCACAACTATCCTCTCCACACTGATACTGTCTATGGAAAGCAGGAAAACAAAACTCAGGAAGCTTTTGATCTCAGAGTTCCAAGAATCAAGTGGTAAGAAATCATTCTTTTATGTTCCAAGCTGGGAGTATGAGCTTCTGACACCTGTCAGGAGGTAGTTGAAGGGAACAATGTATCATTTATGATGAAAATGATTATTTTTTTAAAAAGATTTTATTTACTTATTTGACAGAGAGAAACACAGCCAGAGAGGGAACACAAGCAGGGGGAGTGAGAGAGGGAGAAGCAGGCTTCCCGCCAAGCAGGGAGCTTGATGTGGGGCTCGATCCTGGGTCTCCAGGGTCATGACCTGAGCCGAAGGCAGTTGCTTAACCAATTGAGCCACCCAGGCACCCTGAAAATGATTATTTTGAATCAAGATCCAGGATCATTAACAGGGCATCTTGGGTATGAACACTCAAGAAGTACTTCTAAAACAAAGGAGCTAGACAGGAAGAAATACATCTTGCAGTGACCCACTCCAGATGCTGGAATCTTACTGCTATAATTGGGTAGTCCAGAAATTGAGTATTGAATTCTAGTCTTCTGTTGAAAGCCCACACTCTATTATGTGTGGTCCTAGAGGCTTTTCCTGGTTGTCTTAGTCTGCTTTGTTTCCTTATCTGTGTGCATGGTGTATTACCTTTTGCAAATTTTCTCAGCCTCTGTCTATAATCGCTCAGTATTTTTTCATAGTTGACATTCCTTTTTTAAGGAAAATCCTTCTAGCCAGTTGCTTCTGTTCTTTCCCAGTGATGTGTTCAAGGGATAATTAAAATTCCTTTTTGAAAACTTGTTGGGAGAAGAATATCCCTTTTTGGGTTCAAAGTGACTACTGGGAATTAATATGAATGTCTTGATGGTGCCTCTACAGCCCCATCAAATATGGGGCCTGACTGCTGCAAAGGTTTGAATTGTTAGTGTTTTATTGCTGCTGTTAAGAGAGCTACACCAGAGCTGGTCATTCAAAAGGATGTTTTGAAGCTTAGGGCCCTCATGTGCAAGAGAATGGAAAAGAGATAGAAAGAGGCGAAGTCAGAAGAAAACAATAAGGACATTTCAAATATTGGACAAATTTATTCTTGGGGTAATGATAAAGGGTACAGAATATCCTTGGTGTGGGATAAATTTCAGATCCCTGTTGGCCAAAAATCAAACCCAGAAGAGATGTCATGGACGGTGGACATGCTAATAGTAATGGGTATCAATTCCTAGAAAGGAATTCCTTTTATAATCATGTTGTTGTTGGAATCACCAGTAAGTGTGTTCTAACAACAGTAGAAATTCATGTCTAAACATTGTTCTCCCAGGGAAATATTCTGTGAGCTCTGTTCTCTGTTGATTATAACATTTGGTCTTTGAAAACTTACATAGAAAAATCAAATATGCAAAAGAAGGAGATTTTTTAATTTAAATTTTGCTTAATTAACATGCAGTCCAGTATTGCTTTCTGGAGTAGAATTCAGTAATTCATCACTTACATAAAATACCCAGTGCTTATCACAACAAGTGTGCAAAAGATGGAAGTTCTCCTAATTTAATATTTATATGTCCGGTCATACTTCTTTTAAATAAATTAGTTTTGCTTTAAAAATATTTCTTTAACTGATTTTTTTTTTCTCTGAGAGGACAACTACAAAGCAGAAATGACCTGTGAAGGACTTGGGGACCTAGACGCCATAAGACAACTGGCTCTGGTTCTGATTTGATCAGAGGTGTCAGAACCAACTGGTGCTGGAAATGAAGAGTTTCAAGTCAAAAGGAGGCAGCAATGGTAGAGGAAGAATGCCAGGCTACTAGACTCAAGAAGATGATATAGATGAGGACTAGAATCCAGAAAGAATAAAAGGGACCAGGAAACCTGCTACAAGCCTAGAAACCAAGAAAATGGATCAGAGATGGAGGTAAATGCAGGAAGTTAACAAGGAAATTCACCATCTAGGCTGGTGGGTCTCAAGCCTGGCCATATATTACAGTCATCTGGGGAATACCCTGTACTTTGTTACATCCCAGATTTTTTTTTCAGGTTTTTCAAGTAGAACATTTGTCTCCATTTGAAACTACCTTGCCAAGGTCAATAATGATCTATATATTTCCAAATTTAAAGAATACTTTTGTGTCTCACTTAATTTACTTAAATTTCAACAGAATCCTATACAGCCAGGCCTCCTCTAAACTCTTTCTTCTCTTGGCTTCAATGGCACCATTATTGTTCTAAAAAAAATTAAAAAAATTAAATAAATAAAAATAAACAAATAAGTAAAGACAACTCGTCTTTAGCATTTATTGCTAACATTTTCTTTTCTACACTTCTCAATGTTGAAATGTCCCAGGATCCCATCTCTGTGTCTCTCTTCTCCATCTCCTTCCACCCCTTCCTGCTTCTAACCTTTCTTTTCCTCTTCTCTTCTCTTTCTTCTTTCTCTTCTTTCTTTTTCTCTTCTCCTCTTTTCTTTCCCCTTCCTTCCTTCCTTCTTTCCATTCCCTTCCCTTCCCGTCCCTTCCTTTCCCTTCCCTCCCCTCCCTTTGCCTCTCCTTTTCTCACCTCTCCTCTCCTCTTATCCCTTCCCTCCCTTCCCCACTTCTCTTCGTCTTTCTCTTCTTCTCTCCTCCCCCTTCTTTTATTTATTTATTTATTTATTTATTTATTTATTTATTTATTTATTTATTATTTTTCTTTTTCTGCTTATACTCATGTCCCAGC
Source organism: Spilogale gracilis (assembly GCA_004023965.1). Lineage (NCBI taxonomy): Eukaryota > Metazoa > Chordata > Mammalia > Carnivora > Mephitidae > Spilogale > Spilogale gracilis. The sequence continues at coordinate 4,203 of PITA01015581.1, forward strand.
TGATCTAATCAATCAATCCCCATGGTTTCACATACTTATAAGACCTTTAATTAATCAGAATAGTCTATATTTTGTAATACTTACAGACAGTTTCAAATTTCATTGGCTTAATATACCTCAAGCTTATTTCTTGCTCATGCTAGAGATCCAAAGTGGTAACAGGAGTTTTTCCTCATTGTAGTCATTCATGTTGGAGTCATCATCTTGGTAGGTGCTCCTACTATCACACCAGCTGTGAGAGTGAGTGTAGTGAGTCGTACAGTGCTCTATGAAAGACTCTGTGTGGAAGTGAGATAGGTGCTGTTACTCCATTTTCCAGGTGAGAAACTGAGGCAGCAAGAGGCTAAAGTAAGGCATAGAGCTGGGCTACGAATCTGGGGATGTATTATGTTCACTAGGTTTTGAATGAGCGAACTAGGTCACAGTGAGGTTGGCACTTGCCTAGGGTCACACTCCACCCTGTAGAAGATCATGTATACGCGTGACTGTAGTCTGTCCGACGACTGCATGCAACCTTATCACACTGTGCCATTGGCCACTGGAAGTCTCATTCCTGCTTGTGAAGGAACCATTACTGTCTTCCATGAAAGTGAAGTCTTATGAGAAGGAGTAAGTCATTAACAATAGCTGACATGTGCAGCTGTTTCACGGGAATCAATTACTTGTTCCTTGTTAACAGCTCTATGGAGGAGATGTTATTACTATTCTCATTTTACAGTGGGGAACTCTAGACTCTGATTGCAGAGAAGTACTTTTTCCAGGACCGCACAACTTGGGGATGGGAGCAAGGTTTGAGGCGGGGTGGATGACCCTGACCTGATCACACACCCTCAAACAGTTCAACCATGATGTGCTTTTCCAACCTGATACACATTAGCTGTTGGACTTTATCTCCCACCTCAACACTAATGGGTGCCTTTTGATTGGTGTACAATATTTAGAGGTTTGATACCCACAGATATATAGTGAGACCTGGCTGAAACCCCTTGGGGGTTATTTCAGGAGAGTGCCTCCTTTGTAGGTAAGTGTCCAGGGAATGGTATTGTAGGGGCAGCCAGCTGTAGTGATGCAAACTGCTATCTTCAAAGTTGATGATTGGTTGACACTGCAGTTATTATTTGAGGTAGCAAGACTATCCTTACCTGGAGAAGAAAGGTCTCCTGCGATCCCTAATGCCTATGTGCTCGACTCCTGAACAGGTCTGCAGGATGCTGCCTTCTTTAGCAGCCTCATACTCTGCAAATACCCCCATATGTGTCTCCCATGCTCAGACTAGAACTACCAGGCTTTCTTAAGCCTTCCCCCTATACCTGTCCCTTCCTTCCCCTAATTTCATTGCAGTCACTGCCCTGGAATGGTTGGTTTTGTTCACCCTAAAGTCTGATCCTCTTTACGCATTTTTACTACTGCCAGGGTCCCATTTTCTTACCACTATGTGGCTTTGCATTGGAATCCTGCATGGCACAGGGCAAGAATACACAATGTGGGGTCAGATATATTTGGATTGGTACCTTGACTTTTTCACTTACCAGATGAGTGACATTGTATGTGTCTCTTCAGTTCTCTAGACTCCGTTGCTGGACTATAACTTCAGGAAGTTGTGTTAACCTTGCTGTAGGTAAGACTGTGTGTAAAGGTAGCACAGAATCTCTAGTACAGGTGGCTGGTTCAAAAATGAAGAGATAGCCATCTTTTAGCCCACCTGTTATTGACCAATAACTACACTGCAAATGTGCATTTACATAGGCTTATAAATGGATACATTTGTGTTAAATGCATTTAGTGAGGCTGCATATACACACAGGCCACTGCCCTGATGGACAAAGCAGTTCTCCCTTCCCCGCAACCCAGCTCAGTTTTCCCAGGAGCTCCCACCTGGCCTGTTAATGGGGAAACTGAAACTTGCCAATTAAAAACTCAGCTAAATTTCTTTTGAGTAGTGTGCTTTTGGTTTAAATATATTTGTTTAGGTCAATACTGAGACTCTCAAAATCTGTTCTGTCCCTTAACCCAGGAAGGGGATGTGTGTGTGTGTGTGCTCATGGTGATGGGAGAGAGGCATGTATTTGCTTGGAGCTCTTGTGCTGTTCTCTTTGTGCTAACTGCCACTTGCCCTTTTGGTCACTGACCCTATTGTGGGCATTTGCTATTGCTTGGTTTGTAGTTTTTCTTACAGGTTGTTTTTCTTACAGCATAGCCAAGGTAGGTCATAATTTCTGCACTCCCTAGGGCTGTATGCACTCCTGACATCTGCCTATGACTCTCCTTAGTAACCCTTCACCCCATAAGCTAACCAACAGCATTGCGACCTGTCTCCTACATGTTTGCACAAGATGGTAAGAAAGTGTGGTTGCTTACCATCCTATGTGGCAATTCTGTTGTGACCAGGGAAAAGGGAATAGGGAAGCGAAATCTTTCTTTGGAACCCTTGTTTCAGGAGGAGCATGGGTTAAAAGAGTTTGGGGACATGACATATTTTTTTTAAAGTTTGTTGAGAGAAGCCAAGAAAACTCCTTTCAAGCAAAGAGATTCTAAAAATAATAAAGGGCTTTTTATCCAGTGGGGTCACGTACATTTTTTATTCCTTTTAGAATAAAGCAAGCATGTGGATTTCTAGCTCCTTTTAATCTGTCACTCACATATCATATGTCAAGGGGCTGGCGCTGAAAAGTGAATTACATAATGAGTGAGTGGAAGATGGTTTTTCCCTGACATAAGTATGCTTTAAATTACATATTGTTCATCTGGTTTTTAAAATATGGAGTTCTATTTTTTTGTGGTTGTCAAATACGTCTCACAAAGCCTATAATTTCTTGGTAAGGATCTGAAGAACTTTTCTGCATGACAAAGTGGAAGCTACTGTCTTGGTTCTCAAGGTACCGCTATTTGGAGATCAGCGAGGTTTATTTGCATTTCATTAATCATGACTGCTGAGGGTGAATAATAATAATAATAGTGATAATGATATTCTGTGTCACTCTAAAGCCTCTGCCTCAGAGGTGTCACTAGTAGATGGACACGCACACTGAGACCTTACATCTGGGAACACCGCGTGCCTGGGTGGAGGAGCTGGGAGCCAGACACGTGAGGTCAGAGGCCCATGAAGACAACCTGTGTTCACACAGCCGTAGTAATGGAGGTCTCACATTTCTGTTCACGGCAACATACTGAGAGGGAATGGGAGAAAGCAGACTCCCTTGCCCAGGACATAAAGGAGCACTTTCTAGCGTACTAAGGAGAAGGCAACAGCATAACCTGTAACGGGCCCTGTGTCCTTTCATCCTCACAACAGCGCTGCGAGGCTGAGGGGCCACATGGGTCTTGAGACAGTCAGAGGACCAAGACTGCGGACAGGGGAAGTCGCAGGCCAGGTTCCGGCAGACGGTGAGGGACAGAGCCCTGGTCTCGCTCTGTCCCTCTAGGCGGTGATCACGGCAACACTCAGGAAAGCCTTACTGTTCCACTTTTACAGCGAGGGTTACAGAAGTTAATAAAGCTGTCTGGCATCTCCAAGTTTATTTCTTTTCTGGCATCTCCTACTCAGTAAGTGACAAGGCTTAGATTTCACCTAGTTCTGACTGATGCCAAGTAAAGTAAACTTTGTCCTCAGGAGAAATCGGTCATGGAACACCCATACGTAAAAAAAAAAAAAAAAAAAAAAAAAAGGATAAAAGAACATTAGTATATACTCATTTTATAAATCCATATTATAACATTTACTTACAAAATTAATCAATAGAGGGCACCTGGGGGGTTCAGTGGGTTAAAGCCTCTGCTCCTGGATATAGGCCTGCATCGGGCTCTCTGCTCAGCAGGGAGCCTGCTTCCTCCTCTCTCTCTGCCTGCCTCTCTGCCTACTTGTGATCTCTCTCTCTCTCTGTCAAATAAATAAATAATCTTAAAAAAATTAATCAATAGAACAATTAGTGTATCATGAAGATCATAAACACTAGCAATAATTTTAAATATAATTAATAGTTTTACATTAGCTTCACTATTCAATTTATTTTCAGTTTCCTGTTATTTGAAAGTCTCAAAATTTAAAATATAACCAGGTGGAAATCCTAAGTTATTTTTTAGTAGCTTTGTTTATGGTCTTTGGTCATTTAAGCCAATCTCGAAGCTTGGAAATTGGAAGGGAAACAGAAAAGGTTTTAATTCAAAGTTGATGTCTTAACATTTACTGCTAAAAATATCCTATACACCTAAAGATTTCTCAACTAATTTCTCATCACCTGGAGAAACATTGAATATCATGTAAAGTTCAATAGTGCATGTATATGAAATCTCCTATTCCTCATTGCTTCCCTCCCAAATAGCACCTTCAATGTGAAAATGGTGAATTCTGTTGTCCTATGTTCTGTGTGGATTAAATGCTTTGATTTTCAAGTTCATCCATCACTTTATTTGCTGCCACGGTGCAGTGACGCTGTGACGTTGCCTTTCCGGTCTGTGGAGAGCAGTGTCGCCACTTTGCTGAGGATTTTGTATGCATGACAAGCACAGCGTGTGGGAGCTGTGCCGGGTGCAGTGGAGTGTGGCTGAAGGGTGCCGAGGAGTACCCTCCTCTCTACGGATCATGTCGACACACATGCAGCTCACACTACAAATGAATGTCACTACGGAACGGATCTCTCTCCAATTGATGAAGAAATTTCAAGAAATTCAAATATATGGGTGGAGATGGTAAGCGAAGATTGTTACCTGCCCATGGGAACATGTCACAGACTCTTGTGCAAATTTTTGTTACATAATATATTTAAGTGCTTAAGTTTTATTGCAGTATGACTTACACACAAAAGGGAATGAGAATTGGGTGCACCAAAAGACACCAATATATCGGGTTTTAAAGAATGAATAGGAGTTCCGGGAGGGAGAGAAAAGAGGGATCCACACATGTACCATGGTCCTCTTTATGGAGTGCCTCTGATGGGTTTCCTTCTTTCTTTTTTAATTTTTATTTATTTATAATTATTTATTTATTTATAAATTAATTTATTTATTTTCAGTATTCCAAGATTCATTGTTTATGCCCCACACCCAAGGCTCCATTCAATATGTGCTCTCAGTACCCACCACCAGGCTCTCCCATCCCTCCAACACCTCCCCTCCAAGACCCTCAGTTTGTTTCTGAGTCCAAAGACTCAGTTCGTTTCCCTCCCCGATTTACCCTACTTCCCATTTCCTTTTCTTCTCCTACTGTCCTCTATGTTACTCCTTATGCACCACAAGTAAGTGAAACCATGTGATACTTGACTATTTCAATTTGGCTTATTTCACTCAGCATAATCTCCTCCAATCCAGTCCATGTTGCTACAAGTGTTGGGTATTCATCCTTTCTGAAGGAGTCGTATGTACCATATCTTCTTTATCCATTCATCTGTTGAAAGGCACCTTGGCTCTTTCCACAGTTTGGTAACTATGGCCATTGCTGCAATGAATATTGAGGTACATATGGCCCTTCTTTTCACTACGTCTGTATCTTGGGGTAAATATTCAGTAGTGTAATTCCAGGGTCTTATGGTAGCTCTATTTTTAGTTTTTTTTTTTAAGATTTTATTTATTTGACAAAGAGAACACAGCCAGAGAGGGAACACAAGCAGGGGGAGTGAGAGAGGGAGAAGCAGGCTTCCCGCCGAGCAGGGAGCCCGATGTCGGGCTTGATCTCCGGTCTCCGGGATCATGACCCGAGCTGAAGGCAGTCGCTTAACCAACTGAGCCACCCAGGCGCCCCTATTTTTAGGTTTTTAAGGAATTTCCACACTGTTTTCCAAAGCAGCTGCGCCAACTTGCATTCCCAGCAACAGTGTAAGAGGGTTTCCCTTTCTCTGCAGCCTCTCCAACAGTTGTTGTTTCCTGACTTGTTAATTTTGGCCATTCTGACTGGTGTAAGGTGGTATCTCAGTGTGGTTTTGATTTGAATTTCTCTGATAGCTAGTGATGATGGACATTTTTTTCATGTGTCTGTTATCCATTTGTATTTCTTCTATGAAGAAGTGCCTCTTCATGTCTCCTGCCCATTTTTTGAAGTGATCATTTTCTTTTTGGGTGTTGAGTTTGAGTAGTTCTTTATAGATCTTGGATATCAGCCCTTTGTCTGTAGTTTCATTTGCAAATATCCTCTCTCATTCCGTGGGTTGCCTCTTTGTTTTGTTGACTGTTTATTTTGCTGTGCAGAAGCTTTTTATTTTGATGAAGCCCCAAAAGTTCATTTCCACTTTTGTTTCCATTGGAGACGTGTCTTGAAAGAAGTTGCTGTGGCTAATGTCAAAGAGGTTACTGCCTATGTTCTCCTCCTGGTTCACGTTGAGGTATTTCATCCATTTCGAGTTTATCTTTGTGTGTGCTGTAAGAGAATGGTCTAGTTTCATTCTTCTATATGTAGCTGTCCAATTTTCCCAGCACCATTTATTGAAGAGACTGTCTTTTTTCCACTGGATATTTTTTCCTGTTTTGTCGGAGATGATTTCACCATGGATTTGTGGGTCCATATCTGGACTCTCTGTTCCATTGGTCTATTTGTCTGTTTTTGTGCCAGTACCATGCTATCTTGGTGATCACAGCTTTGTAATAAAGCCTGAAATTGGGTAATGTGATGCCCCCAGCTTTGTTTTTCTTCTTCAACAATTCCTTACCAATTTGGGGTCTTTTTTGGTTCCATATAAACTTTAGGATTGTTTGTTCCAATGCTTTGAAAAATGTTGTGGACTTTTGTTCGGGATGGTATTGAAAGTATAGATTGCTCTGGGCAGTATAGATATTTTAACAATGCTTATTCTTCTGGAATGCTCTTCCCTCTTTTTTTGTCTTCTTCAATTTATTTCATGAGAGTTCTGTAGTTCCTTGAGTACAGATCCTTAACTTGTTTGGTTATGTTTATTCCTAGGTATCTTATAGTTTTTGGTGCTATAGTAAATGGAATCTATTCTCTGATTTCCCTTTCTATATTTTCATTGTTAGTGTATAAGAACACAACTGATTTCTGTGCATTGATTTTGTATCTTGCCACAGTACTGAATTTTTGTATGAGTTCTATTAGTTTGGGGGTAGAGTCTTGGGTTTTCCACATATCATGTCATATGCAAAGAGAGAGCATTTGACTTCTTTTTTGCCAATTTGTATAGCCTTAATTTCTTTTTATTGTCTGATTGCTGTTGCTAGGATTTCTAACACTATGTTTAACAATAGTGGTGAGAGTGGGTATCCTTATCTTGTTCCTGATTTCAGAGGAAAGGCTGTCAGTTTTTCCCCCATTGAGAGTGATACTTGCTTTCAGTTTTTTGTAGATAGATTTTATAAGGTTGCGATATGTTCCCTCTATCCCTATATTTTGAAGAGTTTTAATCAGGAACGGATGTTGTATTTTGTCAAATGCTTTTTCTGCATCAATTGGGAGTACCATGTGGTTCTTCTTTCTTCTCTTGTTGATTTGTTGTATCACATTGATTGATTTTTGAGTGTGGAACCACTCTTGCGTTACTGGGATAAATCTTACCTGGTCGTGGTGGATAATATTTTTAATGTATTGTTGGATCCTATTAGCAAGGATCTTGTTAGAATCTTGACATCCATATTCATCAGAGATATTGGTCTGAAGTTCTCCTTTTTGATGGGGTCTTTGTCTGGTTTGGGGAGTAGAGTAATGCTGGCTTCATAGAAAGAGTCTGGAAGTATTCTTTCTGTTTCTATTTTCTGAAACAGCTTCAGGAGAACAGTGTTATTTCTTCTTTGAATGTTTGGTAGAATTCCCCAGGGAATCCATCAGGTCCTGTGCTCTTGTTTTTTGGGAGGTTTTTGATCACTGCTTCAAATCTGGCTACTAAATATTGGTCTATTCAGATCGTGAATGTCTTCCTGTTTTAGTCTTGGAAGTCTATAGGTTGCCAGGACTGCATCCATATCTTCTAGGTTGTTAAACTTATAGGCATATAACTGTTGACAGTAATTTCTGATGATTGTTTCTATATCCTTGGTGTTAGTCATGATGTCTCCCCTTTCATTCATAATTTTATTAATTTGTGTCTTCTCCCTTTTCTTTTGGATTAGTTTGGCCAATGGTTTATTGATCTTATTAATTCTTTCAAAGAACAAGCTTCTAGTTTTGTTGATGTGTTCTATTGTATCTCTAGTTTCTAATTCTTGATCTCTATTCTAATCTTAATTGTTTCCCATCTTGTGTGTGGGGTTGGTTTAATTTGTTGTTGATTTTCAAGTTCTTTAAGGTGTAATGATAGTTGGTATGTTCCGGATTTTTCAATTTTTTTGAGTGAGGCTTGGATGGTTATGTATTTCTCCCTTAGGACTTCCTTTGCTATATCCCATAGGATTTGGATTGATGTATTCTCATTCTCATTTGTTTTCATAAAGTGTTTAAGTTCTTCTTTGATTCCCTGGTTGATCCAGAGATTCTTGAGCAGGATAGTCTTTAGCTTCCAACTGTTTGATTTTCTTCTGAACTTTTTGTTGTGGTTGAGTTCCAGTTTCAAGGCATTGTGGTCAGAGAATATGCAGGGAATAATCTCAATCTTCTGGTATCAGTTGAGGCCTGATTTGTGACCTAGTATGTGGTCTATTCTGCAGAAAGTTCTATGTGCACTCAAGAAGAATGAGTATTCTGCTCTTTTAGGTGGAATGTTCTGAATATATCCATGAGGTCCATCTGGTCCGATGTCATTCAAAGCTCTTTCTTTTGTTGTTGTTGATTTTCTGTTTAGATGATCTGTCCATTGCTTAGAATGGAGTGTTAAGATCTCCTACAATTAATGTATTCATATCAATATGCAATATGACTCTTTATTTTACTTAACAGGTGGCATATGTTGTTGGCTGCTCCCATGTTGGGGGTATAAATATTTACAATTGTTAGATCTTCTTGGTGTATAGACCCTTTGAGAATGATTTAGTGTCTTTCTGTGTCTCTGACTACAGTCTTTAGACTAAAATCTATTTTGTCTGATATGAGAATCACTACCCTGGCTTTCTTTTGAGGTCCATTGGCATGAAAGATGGTCCTCTATCCCCTCACATTCAATCTGGAAGTGTCTTCATAGTCTAAATGTGTCTCTTTTAAATAGCATGTGGATGGGTCTTGTCATTTTATCCAGTCTGAAACCCTGTGCCTTTTTATGGGAGCATATAGGCCATTCACATTGAAAGTGATTATTGATAGATATGTTTTTATTGATATCATGTTGCCTGTGAAGTTCATGTTTCTATAGATTTCCTCTGTAAATTTTTGTTCTGTGTCACTCTTGGGTCTATTTCTCTTTTATAGAACCCCCTTAATATTTACTGTAGTGCTGGCTTGGTGGTCACATAATCTTTTAGACCTTTTTGGTCCTGGAAGCTCTTTATCTCTCCATACATTTTGAAAGTCAAGCTTGATGGGTATGTTATCCTTGATTGCATATTTTGTCATGTAATTTCCTGAATATGTCTTGCCAGCCCTTTCTGGCTTGCCAGGTTTCTGTGGATAGGTCTGACGTTATTCTGATGGTCCTCCCTCTATATGTAAGGGATCACTTCTGCCTAGCTGCCCTTAAGACATATTCTTTGGTTTTATGATTCTTGAATTTCACAATTATGTGCCTGGAGGTTTTTCTGACCTCATTGATCTTGGGGGGTGTCCTTCTTCTTCTAGGACATGAACATTTGTTTCATTCCCCAGATTACGGAAATTTTCATCCATGATTTGCTCATCTATATCTTGTAGGCCTCTCTCTCTCTCTCTCTCTCTCTCTCTCTCTCTCTCTCTCCTCCCTTGGGGATTCCAATAATTCTGATATTGGAGTGTTTCATGGCATCATTTATTTCCCTAATTCTATTTTCATGGGATTTTAGCTGTTTTTTCCAAGATTTCTCTTGTTCCTCTTTCCTTCTTAATCCATCTGTCTTCTAAATCACTAATACGATCTTCAGCTTCACTTACTCTAGATGTTAGTGTATTTAAATTAGATTGTATCTCATTAATAGCCTTTTCAACCTCTGTAAATTTGGCTTTCACTTCTGTCCTTAGAGCCTCTATCTTGCCACTAATTTTCTTTTCCAACTTAGTCATTGCTTGGATGATTGCCACCCTGAATCCATTTCTTTTACATTGTTTATGTTCATTTCCAGGGGTTTCAGTCTCTGGGTTTTTCTTCTGTTGGTTGTTCCTCCTTTGAATAATATTGGTGAGGGGTGGTTGAGAGGATGTATAGCTGAATATATCAACCACTATCCAGGTGAGTTGCTCGTTGGAAGGTTTTGGAGCAATCAGAAATCACCACCGAAGAGGAATAAGAAAGAAAAAAGAGAAAGTAAAAGAGAAAAGAAGCAAGAAAAAAACCCAGCCAGAATGGGCCCCAGTGGTAGGATTTATATGGTACAAAACAACAGAGTAAAGAAAAAGACCATCAATAGTAAAAGAAAGCTGAAGAGATCAAAAAGCTAAACCCAACCCAAATGACCCTCAAGACCAGTATTTATATATTACAAAGGCAAAAACAATTATACAGAAACACTGACAGAAGAATAGGATGGGAAGGTGAGTGCAGACCCTTGTTGTGAACAAGAAAAGTATTTCAGATCTTCCTGGGTGTGTCTGGTTATTATTGTTAGAGGAGTCCACTATCTAAAGATACAGGGAGATTAAAACTGGTTTGTATATAAGGGTAATATTGAATAGGAATTAAGGATTACCTTGAAGTTTATATCTAAATATATATATTTAAAAGAAAAAAGAATAAAGGAAAGAAGAGAGGAAAAGGGAAAAAACCAGAAAACTCAAACAAGCAAAAGAAACAACAACAACAACAAAACACAGGTATGTGTTTGAAAAAGCTCAAGGTAAAAGTTATTATGGAGTGTTGTATTAAGTAACATGTTGTAATAATAAGTGGGTTAAAAAATAAAAGAACAAAAATCGTGAGAATGAATTTTAAATTAAAGTGAAAACTTTAAAAATAAAAATAGAAGAACGTTAAAAAGAATATAAAGTGAAAAGCTGTATCTATGAAGCGTATAGCTTTTGGAGTAGTACCAGGAGCTTAATATATTGCCTTTCCCCTGATGTTGGGGTTTTACAACTTTGGTGTTGTCCTCTTGTTCTTCTGACTTGCCTTCTGGGGGAGGGGCCTGCTGCACTGTTTTTCCGTCCCTTGTACCTGGGCTGAGTCTCTCCACCCCCTTCCTAGGAGCTGGGCTCCATGGCAACTGGGTTTTCAGGCTTTTGTTCTCTGGAGGATTTGTTCTTTTGTGGCTTTTTGTAGCTCTTTATTAAGTCAGACTAGAGCAAGATGTCTGAGCCCAGACCTCCGTCTCAGAGAGAGGCCTCGGTTAGCTCCCCTCTGGATGGTGCGGGGCACACAGACTCTCCATATTTTCCCCTTCTTCTTGCCGTTTCTCACAACTGGATGCACCTGCAGCAGAATGGGGCCCAGGTCAGAATGGGGCCCAAGGCTCCCGCTGTGGTTAGGCTCCCGCGCTAGGGAAACCACGGCTGATTTCGGATTGTGAGACCTTGTTTCTGCCCAGAGAGTCTCTGTAGTGCACCCCATAGAGGAAGGACTGAGATCCCATGGCCCCGCAGGTCTCGTGGAAGTCTGCAGAGTCGCCTCCTTTGCAAGTTACATGCGCCTGGCCCACGGGGCCAAAAATAAAGCAGTGGAAAAAAGGTGGTGGTAAGAAAAAGTGACAGTTTTAAAGATACTCTGTGCTGCCAGGTTCCTTCCCTCATGGAGCCAGGGAGCGCTTTCTATCCCTGGCCCCTGTCATAGTTTTATATCCCTGCCAACAGTGAAGACCCTTTTCTTTTGAGTGCTTTTAACCAGACTGCAAGTTGATGCTGGTCCCTCAGCACAGGGCACTTTCGTATTGGGGTGTTACTTTCCAATGGGTCAATTCTGGTGGCTCTCTCCCCCTCCTACTTCTCTGAAAAAGCCTGAGCACTCCCGCTCCACTTTACCTCTCTGCTGATGCTCTCCTTTCCCCTTAGAGATCCAGAAGTGTGTAGTCTTACATCTCAGGCTGATTTCATGGGTGTTCAGATTGTTCTGGTAGATAGTTCAGCTCACTTCAGGAGACTTTTTGAAACATGGTCTCCTACTTCTCCACCATCTTTCTCCCCTTTGATGGGTTTCTAAGGAACTTTCTCACCTTTTCTCTTGAAGCTCTGTAATCTTATATCATTTTGGAATTCTAGAGTTTCCAAAAATGTGTCGAAGTGGAATTAATTTTTGCTCAGTTCATTATATGCATGTTTTCAATTTGGTGACATGCCTCTCTCTAGCTCTGAGAGGTTATTACATTATTTCTTCAAAATTGTATTACCTCCATTTTGTACTATCTTCCTTGTAACACCTACTTTGAAAATTCCTGTCTGTGTGTTCTCATTTTCTTTGCCTCCATGACCTGGGCAATTTCATGATTAAATAACATGATTTTCCAGGCATTCTAATGAAACACTTTTGGAAAACCTATTTTTTATTTTTCTTCTTTAGCATATAGCTTGTTCTTATTCTCCTCCCCCTCTTTTTTAATAGCATCCAATTCCTTGAAAAACTAAAATCTAATAATTTATTTCAAATTTCTGGGTAAAAATTAGGATTTTCAAGTGCCCTTCTGTCCCCAAACTATCTTCAATGAGAGGTTTGTTCTCTAGTGAAGAATTTGGTCTGTACATTATTATGCCCATGACTGGCAGGATATAGTTCAAGGTAAATGCAGAGAACCGCTCATTACCTCCTCCCACTCACTCCAGGCCCTGCCCCACTGCTGGAATTAGGTGGGCTTCAGCAGCTGTAATAGAAGTATGTTGGATATTTTGTCCCCTGATGAGTGTTTTCTCATTGTTTCATGTTTTAGTATAGATATATTCCCATTTATGCTTATGCCATCATTTTATGGTCTTAGGGGAGAAACAAAACCAATGTATATACATAGTTATCTGGAATACAAGTCTTGTTGTGAGATAAATTGCTAGCTGTGTTGTAAAAAATATAAGATAGGTGGACATCTGTGATGGAGTAAGGGGTAGAGGAGGGGTGTGGAGAGATGGTGTGAGGACTGGGGTCGGAAGGGTGGCCAGTGTTATGAAGGGCAGGGAGTGTTTGAGACAGGGATGGCATGGGAACTCTTTGGGGCTTTGTGGGTGATGGTGGGACAGTAACACAGGCAGATGAAACTGGAGCAAAATGACCAGCAATGATCTTGTTGCCCACATACTATTCCCTCTCCTGCATTTTGATTTGATTCTTTAAAAAGATTTTATTTATTTATTTATTTGACAGAGAGAAACACAGCTCAGCGAGAGAGGGAACATAAACAGGGAAAGTGAGAGAGGGAGAAGCAGGCTTTCTGCTGGGCAGGGAGCCCGATGTGGGGCTCAATCCTGGGACTCCAGGATCATGAACTGAGCCGAAAGCAGACACTTAATGACTGAGCCATCCAGGCACCCCTTTGATCTGATTTTTTTTGATTTGGTAGTGATTGCGATTCTTCCTGAGGGTAGAAGACACAGTCCTGACTCAGCAGCAGGGTCCTGGGTAGGGATCCCCAGTGCAATTTTCTGCCTGAAGTGCCTCATGCATTGCAACTCCCTCACCCTGCAAATGTCTCATCAGCAGAAATGATAAAGCATGCTTGAGACACCGTGAGGGGATCCAATGATAATTTGTGATGACACATCTGGTGTTATCAGTAGCTCTGCACCTGCAATGGAAACACAGCAGGAGGCTGTTTGCAAATATGTAAGTCTTGTCAAAGGATGCTTCTTGCCAAAGTAGCAGAAAGTAGCTTCTCTGGAAATGCTTCTGTAGCAGTAACAGCTATTATTGATTACCCAAAACTTTTTTTTGGCTTGATGGCATACAATTCCCACAGCATTATAGTAGGTGTTGTTGTTACATACCAGATACATGAGTTCAAAGGAAGCAAAGGAATTAAAGTGCAAGATCACACACCAGTAATGAACAGAGACAAGATCTGAACTTATGCCTGCCTGCCTGCTTTTCACTGTCTCTCTGGATGCTCTACACCACTACCCACACCAGCACTTCTTTGAGTCTTGTTTGCCTATTCTTATTTTCGCTTAAGCATTAGGTGTTCTAATACTAAACTAGAGCTTTGCTGATGGGTCCAGTCAGTGGTGATCAGAGGCAGCGAGGTATGGAAAAGTCACATCAGAGCCAACAGGGTCTCTTCATTGCCATGAAGGGATCTGGAGAAATACGCACTGGGGACTGGCTCTTGGAATTTCGGTATGCCCCGTGTGGCCTGTTGGCCTCATCCTTGATCCTTCACCATAGAGAAGAGAGGCACTGAACAGGCTGACAAGGTGGGACATAGAGAGAACAGGAAGATGTATTAAAATGACCATGAAAGACATATACCATTCCACATCCCCAGTGGGGAGCCTCATTTTTTAAAAGAAATACACATGCAGTATATATATGCCATTACATTTCACCTGAGTGAAAGTATATATATGCACACACATACAATGTAATGGATATATATGGTAATTCATATATATATATATATATATATATATATATATGATTGTGCTTCCCATACACCATTGTAACTAATACATGAGTTTGACTAATTGAGCATCTACTATAGGCTAGACACTGTTCTTGGCATTAAGGGTACAGCATTGAATCAAACAGACAAAAATCCCTGCCCTTGGAGAGAATGTATGTATGTATGTATGTATGTATGTATGTATTAAGATTTTATTTATTTATTTGACACAGAGAGAGAAAACACAAGTAAGCAGAATGGCAGGGAGAGAGACGGAGAAGCAGGCTCCCCACCGAGCAGGACCCTGAGATTATGACCTGAGTCAAAAGCAGATGCTTAACCAACTTAACCACCCAGGTGTCCTGAGAAACTGTATTTAAAAAAATTATACAAGAATATCAAGTGTCAGAAAGGAAGGTAGATATAAATGATTATATAAAAATCCCCCAGAGACTTTATATTAAATGATGCCATGAACAAAGGCAAATATTAAACAATAGATTGAGTAAACACAGATTGCCACTCATATACCAGAAGTTTATGGGTAACATGTCCTTGACAACTTATTTCATATCATGGCACATATAAAAGTGGATGACATGATTTCAGTAAACTGGGGTAAGCTAGTGGGACTGTATGCATCCTGAGCAACAGGGCTGCCTGAAGACCAAAGTTGTCCACATTTCAGCATTCTTTTTTTTTAATATTTTATTTATTTATTTGACAGAGAGAAACACAGCCAGAGAGGGAACACAAGCAGGGGGAGTGAGAGAGGAAGAAGCAGGCTTCCCGCTGAGCAGGGAGCCTGATGTGGGGCTCGATCCCAGGTCTCCAGGATCATGACCTGAGCTGAAGGCAGACGCTTAACGACTGAGCCACCCAGGCGCCCCTACATTTCAGCATTCTTATAATCCATGTATGGCATATACTATTATGTGCCATTTAACAGACTCTGTACTCAAGGTTTCTACAAACTGAAAACCTGATATTTCAATAGAATAATGGGAAAATATGATGAGTTCACAGAGAAAACACCAAAGCCTAAAACTTATGTGAAAAGATGCTCAACCTCACTAATAGCTAGAGAAATGCAAATAAAAGCACCTTTCCTGTCACCAAAGAACATCACATATTACTAGTGATGTTGAAGAAATAGGCGTGCTTAATCTTCTTGATGGAAATGCGAGTTTAATTTCTGGAAAACAATCTAGTATGATGTACTGAAACAAATAATATGCCTATTCTATACAAGGAGAGCCTCGTTTATAATGTCAAAGGACTGGAATGAATCAAAATACTATCCACTAAGGATAAAATAAGGATGCGCCCAAGTACTGGAGTCCTGTGTGATTGGGAAAAGTTAGGAAGCCCCAACTTTATACTGGAATGGAACTGTCAAGACATGATGTCAAGATAAGAAAGCAAAATGTGAATTCCTTGGTATGTCCATGTGTATGGATGTTTGTAAAATCCTGGAACTCCAGGGGCCCCCACAGAAGCTGAATTCTTTGTGAATTTGTGTCCTTCGAGAGGGTTAGCAATGCCATGTGAACACCAGGTATGAACACAGACAGCAAAGTAATGATTTTCTGAAATCTGAACCATGCAGGGAAATGGAGGAAGTCTGCTCATGCAGGCCATGTGCATCAAGACTTTTCCTCACTCTACTCAGACCCTCCACTATCCCCAAAAGCCAGGACTGCTTTTATGAGGAGGCAGCTTATCAGACAGATGCATGATGCCTATTCAGGGACAGCCAGGAGATCTTTTAGAGTTTTTTTCCATATATGTATATATATTTGAATGTAGTTAACAGATAATTTTGGATCTTGCTTTTTAATGTAACATTATAATGTACATAATTATTGTATGAACTTTTAAATAGCATACTTATCCTCACAGATTTGACAGTCATAAAACACTTTTCATATAAATTATCTTCTCCAATCCTGATCTCTTTATTTGTTCTCCTCCTGAGGGCAATGCACAAGGAGAGAAAAAGTATTTTAGACAATCTGCCTATTGATAATTGAGCAGTTCATTTGATGGCTACTTAAGATACTTCCTTAATCTTTTTCACGGAACCTCATCAAACAAGAATTTCTGAACCACAATAAATCTTTGACAGATATAATCAATATTCTAGAGTAGCAGATGCAGAAATTTACAGTATATTTTAAGACCTAATTGATTTATAAAACCACATGGAAGGATTACCAAGGAAATCAATTCCTGTAATTTGCTGGGAGACTGATATGGTCTTCTGAGAACAACCTGAGGGGTACCAGGAGTCTTGTCTGGAGGAAAAAGAATACGGTTAAGACTCAGATTCTAGGCCTGACTCTGCCACTGTGTGGTCCAGGAACTCAGCCCTGGTTCCCTTATGCCTCATCTGTGAGACGAAGACTTTGATGTGATTGCCTATAGCTTGATATACATTTGTAAAGTAGTTTAAAAGTGTTCTAATTGCTTTCTCACACTTAAGCTTTAATTTTCATAGTGGCCCTGTGAAAGAGCTAGACTATGATTTAGCATTTGTAATAAGAAAAAAGTTATGGGCAGTCCAGAGAAGTCCAGAGGCATGCCCACGAGTTGCATGGTCTGAACAGGGTCTCCTGGTTTCTAGGAGTGCAGCCATACCAAGCTTGAAGGCATCCTATTCTGTTCCAAAGGAACTTCCCAAATGGAAGCAGATGTGCTCAGATGACCATCAGCTCCATGAGCCCTATAGTGCAGGACCTCCTAAAACAGGGATGAAAGATTAAAACAAGACTAGAAGGGAAAAACAGTAGGTGAGAATTACCAAATTTCACATCTCAGATGCAAATTTTTGCTTCTGCTAGGGGAGTGGCTTTCTCAGTCAGAATAAAAGTGAAATGAAATTTTAAAAGATAAAAATTATTTACTATTGGGGCACCTATGTGACTCAGTTGGTTAAGCGACTGCCTTCTGCTCAGGTCATGGTTGGAGACCTGGGATCGAGCCCCACATCGGGCTCCCTGCTCATCAGGAGGCCTACTTCTCCCTCTCTCACTCCCTCTGCTTTTGTTCCCTCTCTGGCTGTGTTTCTCTCTATCAAATAAATAAATAAAATCTTAAAAAAATTATTTACTATTGATGACAACTTTGGATTTTTCTGTGGCTGTTTTTAATGTAAGAGGATTATTGAGATAATTCTCATACCATAGACCAACTTAAAAGGTATAATCACATGGCTTTTGGTACATTCACAAAAGTGTGCAAATATCATCATAATCAAATTTAAAGTATTTTTAATTTTTTTAAAGATTTTATTTATTTATTTGACAGAGAGAGAGATTGAGATCACAAATAGGCAGAGAGGTAGACAGAGAAAGAGGGGGAAGCAGGCTCCCCGCTGAGCAGAGAACCGGACTCGGGACTTGATCCTAGGACCCTGGGATCATGACCCAAGCCAAAGGCAGAGGCTTAACCCTCTGAGCCACTCAGACGTCCCAAATTTAGAACATTTTCATCATCCAAAGTGGTACCTTGTAAGCACTTTCAATCACTCCCATTCTTTCAAACTCCCTTCCTCCCACCAGCCTACACAATTACTAATTTAATTTCTGTCTCTTGATTTGCATATTCTGCACATTTAATATAAATGGGATCATATAATATGACATCTTTTGTGACTGGCTGTCGGGGACGGTGCATGATCCATCCCTCCCGCCATGCCCAAGCCACCGGAAACTTTGTTGGAGGTACCCGTGAATGTGAATGAAAGCCCCTCTGGGCTTTCCCTGCCAAGAATCTGGAAAGCCACATACTCTGTGGGCCGGGGCAATATGTCCTTTGTGTGCTTATCCAAGACATATAGTTCCATTTAATCCTCCTCCTGGTGATCATATCTCTGTAACTCTTATCTGTATTCCTTGATCCCTGTGCCTCAATGGTCTCAACTTCTGTGAGTTTAAGCAATCACTCTGTACCCTGCAGTAACAATACTAATCCTGTCTCTAGGGTGGGTGCAAAAGCAGTTAAAGATTTAACTGCACCACCCAACTTCCTCACTTCTGAATAATAAAAAACTGGGGCCCTTGTCAGTAAAGAGAGACAAAGGCAGAGCCAGAGGCAGGAAAAAAAGTCAGAGAGCCTGAAAAGAGAGAGAAGCAAAGAGAGACAGAAACAGAGAAGCAAAGAAAGCAGCAGAAAGAGAAGCAAACAAAGAGCAAGAGAGACAGAAGCAGAGCAAGAGGGCCAAAGCCAGAGCTAGAGAGCTAGAGCTAGAGAGCCAATGCTAAAAAGCCAGAGCATGAGCCTGAGCCTGCTTCATAGGTCTCTCCTGACTGACCTCGGGTTTGTCAGCTTGCATCAGATTTCCATGTCCGTGTCATTATTTTATCCGCCAGACATCCTGTGGTTCGGGACCCACATCTCTGCTGAGGCTGGTCCCCGGCAGCGACAGCTGGCTCCTTTTACTTAGCAAAATAGTATCAAGGTTCACCTACGCTGTTGCATGTATTAGTAATTCATTTATTTTTATTGCCGAGTAGTATTTAATTTGTGGACATGCCACATTTTATTTATCCATTCATTAGTTGTTTTCACCTTTTAGCTATTATGAATAATGCTCTTATGAATGTCTATACAAGTTTTGTGTAGCTATAGGTCTTCATTTCATTTGGCTAATGCCTTGGGGTAGATTTGCTGGATCAAATAATAATTCTAAGTTTTTAAGGAACTACTGAACCTTTTTCTAAAGCACCTGCACCATTTTATATTCTCACCAGTAATGTCTCAGTGTTCCAATCTCTTCACATCCCCATCAACATACATTATCTGTTTTTTTTTTTTATTATAGTCATCCTAGTGGGTATGAAGTGGTATTTAATTGTTGTTTTATTTTCCATTTTCCTGATAGTTAATGATATTGAATGTTTTTTCATGTTCTTATTGGACATTTATGTGTCTTCTTTGCAGAAATGACCATTCAAATCCTTCACCTATTTTTAAATTGGGTTATTTGTCTTATTATTGAGTTGTAAGAGTTCCTTATATATTCTAGGTACAAGGCACTTATTATAGGTATCATTTGAAAATATTTTCTCCCATTGTATGTGTTATCTTTTCAGTTCTTTGGTGGTGTATTTTAAGACAAAAGATTTTCAATTTGTATGAAGTCTCATTTGCCCATTTTATATTTTGCCATGTAAGCTTAAAGTGCTGAATCTAAGAAGGAGTTGCCTAACTCAAAGTCATTAAGATCCTGTTTTATAGTGTCTATCTTCTTAGCTAGAACAGTAGTGTTTGGAGTAGAGAGTTTTATTAGAAGAAATACTATTTCTCTGAGACCAACAATGTTGTAAGAGTACAGAGGACAAATGGAGAAACCCATTGTAGGGGAGTGTGTGTGTGTGTGTGTGTGTGTGTGTGTGTGTGTGTGTGTGTGTGTATTTTATATTTATTTATTTTTTACCACAATCCCAGCTAAGTTCCCAGTTAACACATAGCATCAACTGCCAGATATTTGAGTAAAGTTGCCTCCAGATTACTCAAGGTCCATCTGTTGATTGATCCATACTAAAGGAACATGTGTTCTGTAATCTCTATGCCACATCTGATTCTTAACCCACAGATTCATGTGCAAAATAAAATTGTTAGAAAAAAATCAGTTTGTGGAAGAGTACGATCAATCCCTGAATGATCACTTCAAATGATTTCCCTATTGTAATGACTAAAATAAATATAATGACTAAAATAAAACACATTTGAAGGTTATGAAATCTCATGAACTATGGAAAATATGGGGAAAATATGAAAGGAAAGTGATAATCTTTTGGTTTCCCTGTGTGCATGTGGTTATCCTGTTAGGGTTCTTCCTGCCTCATTAGCACCTCCCTCTACACTGTTACTTACACACCAGACTCACCCATATGGACATCTTGGAGGTTTGTAGATAGAAAGGGATGGTTGTAACCTGGGACCTCCTCTTGTCTGAAATGTTTTTTTCCACCTTGTCTCCTTTGATTGTCCCTTTTTATTTTTCTAATTTCTGAACATAGGTCAACTTCAGGGTTCAGCTGTATTTTTTCTCTACACTTACTGCCTATGTGGGTTTACCTTTTATTGGCGCTTAAAATATTATATAAATGCTAACAATCCACACTTTTTTTTTTAAAGATGGGGCTGGTGGGAAATAACGATTTTGAAGATAATTTTTTGTAAGGGGGTTATTTTCAGAGGTGTAACAGATGAAAGAACCAATACAAGACTGTGGTGGTGGCATTACCTCTGAGGTTAGAAGGGCACAGGGAGTGAGCAGGAGAGCCAGAGGCTGAGGGATGGGGTTAATATGTGATTACAATAGCTCCTGGCATGTGTTGTGGCCAGAGGAAGATACATCAAGGGAGCAAGTGAAGAAATATCCTGATCTCTCTCCTTTCTCCCTATGATTGCTATTTTCTCCACTGCAGAATTTAACCAAAAGCCTGGTGTTCTGCTCATTTCCCATTCACTCCACTGGTGTGAGTGGGATTCCATGCCCTAAATAGTATGAGATAGATGAACACATGACACCTGACACTGGACCAGGAAGATTTACCGCAGCTTATGACTCATGTGTATTTACAGCATGGGGGAGGAAGACAGCATGTGGAAGCAGGGCCACTCAGGGGTAACACTAGGAAATAGAGTGAATAAACGGGGCCTATGTGAGGTAGCCTTTGTAATAATAATGAGGTGGTATCCCCTAACAAGGGAAGATATGATTGCTTTGTTTGAATAGTTCTGAGGGCAGGGAAGAAAACTAAGTCAGGTTGAGGACTAGGTGAAATGCAGCTGGTCCTGCTGGTAGAACTCTCTGAGAAGGGAGCATCACTGATGGTACAGCAGCATGGGCTGTCGCCCCAGTAGAAGGCCCCACTCAAGAGAGTTTTACTACCACTCAAAGAGAAGGGTTTTCAAATATGCAATAATATTAATACTAATATAAATCTGATACTAATGTTAATAAAAATAGTTATTCATTTTTTAGTAAGTATCTACTAGGCATTTGGACTATGCTAGGCAATTCTCTGTGAATAAAACCAGATCCATGCCCTTGTGGAATTTATTTTCAGTGCGTGTTGTGGGGGCAGAAAACAGAGACAAATTATAAGCAAGAGGTCATTATAATTAAACGCACTATTCATCATGTTATATAGTGTAGTATAAATATTGGTGAATGGCTAGAGGATGAAACAGTACAAACCAGAGTAGAGCAGGTGGGATGAGGGGCATTGGTGTGTGGGAGGCAGTGGGAGCAAATTCTCAATAAGTGGGTCACTGAGCCTTTGTTATGTGATAAGGGTCATACTTCCCTTACATTACTTAATTCCAATTACATTACTTATTACATTTAAAAATAGAAAACTGATGCTCAAGGGGTTGTAACTTGGAGCAGGTGACACAGCCTTGCACCTAAAGCCCATCTCCATATGGTACCTTTTAAGGAGTTTTGCTTTTACGTAATAACAGACAAACATGGCTACTGTTAAGTGGGTCTAACATAAAAAAATATCCTATGAATTAGATCCTATTTTTCTATTTTGCTGATAAGAAACTGAGCTTTGGAACAGTATTTTCCCCACAGTCTTACCCAAGATCACATCAGTCCTATAGATGCCTCTCACAGCTATCCAACACCTTCTCATCTTACCACGGCTTCCCTGGTTTTTACAAGTCCTTTCCTGAGTTATCTTGATTTTCCTGCTTCTAAAACAGCCCCCTTCCACATCTTCTCCAGAAAATTCCATGGGTCTGTTGAAAAGAAGTTTTGTCTACATCACATCTCTGCTGAACATTCTTCAGTGATCTTGCAGGATGTCACTCAAAAGGCTTCCCTCAGGCCTTATGGCCTTCAGTGACCTGGAGCTGGCTAACTTTCTGGTTTGGTCTCTGGCCCTAGAACCACACTTCCTGCCTTATGGAACTATGGATACTTACTCCAAGAATTGTAATGTTGCTTCAGGTCTCTGTAACTTCACATGTGCTGCTGCCTCTGCCTAAATTTCTCTTCTACTTCTTTGTTGTACTAAGTGTTGTTTATTCTTTGAATTCTTGCTCTTTCTTTCAACTTCATCTGATGTCTACTTTCCCAGACTCATCTGAATGGCACTATTGGATGCTCATGCAGTCTGTGGTTTATGTCTTATTTTTTGTCATGTTCTTAGAATTATTGGCTTGTCTGCCTTCTCATCTGGCTTAAGAGTTCTTAAAAGGTAGATATCAGGGGCACCTGGGTGGCTCAGTTGATTAAGCAACTGCCTTTGGATCAGGTCATGATCCTGGAGACCCAGGATCGAGCCCCACATTGGGCTCCCTGCTCGGTGGGAGGCCTGCTTCTCCTTCTCTCACTCACCCTACTTGTGTTCCCTCTCTCGCTGTGTTTCTCTCTGTCAAATAAATAAATAAATAAATAAATTCTTAAAAAAAGAAGGTAGATAGCAGTGTATACTAGGACCTAACATGGTGTGCACCCCAGTATTCAGGCTTACTAAGTGGTTTTATTAGAGATGATGTGAACACAAAGTGGTACACCTAGATGAAAGAGAACCTTCTCTTCTTGCCTTGGAATCCTATCAGGTAAATCCCTGCAAATTGCCTTTATGCTTTACTGTTTTATTCAGAGAGTTGGCTGCTGTCCATCAGACACTTTTAATCCATAAATATAGTTATATGCTTTGTTAGAATAGCCATATGTTAAGCACAGTGCAAAGCAGATGGCATTTCATCCAATAGAAAGGTTATAAACCTATTTATGTTGGCAATCAACCACAAGTATTTAAATGATGGGCAAAGTGGACAAGCCTATTTGTTGGTAAACTCTGGGATAATGGGAGAAGGGCACTGTTGAACCAGGACTGGGGTGAATTGTACTTCTGAAGGGTAGTATTGACCTGACAAATCACTCTACTTGCTTGAAACATGTTTTTGGTGATATGTGAGTTTTTTTTCCCAGGAAAGCCACCCCAATATTACAGATTTTTCAAGGATTTAGACAGAACATGTTTTAAATGAGATTCCCCCTCTGTCTCAGATGGAGTGCTAGCATTTACCTAGGCACAAATTGGAAATATGGAAGTCAATTAGTCATCTGGTGCTGATCACTTTATCACCCAAATATTTCTTAAATATTCTCATTTCCATGCCTATTGCTACTGCCAAGTACACATGCCCTAATTCTATCAAACTGAATTATTTGTAACTGCTTATAGTTATTCTTTTATTTCCAAAGTGAATTTCATTATTTGTGTTGATTCCACTAGGAATTCTCTTTTCACTGTCCCTCACCCCTGAATAGTTCCATTTATTTAAATATATATTGAATATAGATATATTCAATTAAGGTGAAATAATTGAGGTAAAATTTTTGTTTGGCTTCTTTCATAATGATTTTGAACTTTATCTGTATTGCAAAATATATCAGAATTTTATTACTTTTTATGGATGAGTAACATTCCATTGTATGTATGTACATTAATTTGTCTTTGGTTATAGGCATCCTAGTGGTTGTAAAGTGGAACTTTATTATGGCATTAGTTTGCATTTACTTAATGACTAATGATATTGAAGGTCTTTAGGTGCTTGTTAACCATTTTCATATCTTCTTTTAAAAATATTTTATTTATTTATTTGAGAGAAAGAGAGAGAGAGAGAGAGAGAGAGAGAGAGAGAGAGAGAGATATTACGTGTGTGGCAGGGACAGAGAAAGAGGGAGAAGCAGACTCCCTGCTGAGTAGGGAATGTGATGCAGGGCTCAGTCTCAGAACCCTGAGACCATGACATGAACCAAAGGCAGACACCTAACCAACTGAGCCATACAGGCACCCTTGTAGATCTTCTTTTGATAAATATCTATGCAAGTTTTTCCACCCATTTTTTCTTAAATTTGGTTGTCCTTTTGTTTTTGAGTTATAGGTTTCTTTACATCTTTTGGATTATCATATCCAATATCCATATATTACTATATATCAAATGATAATCCCAATATTGGATTATAATATCCAATATCCATATATTATCATATATCAAATGATATATCATTTTCAAATATTTTCTCCTATTGTGTAGACTATATTTTCACTTAATTTTCTTTGATGAAAAAAGTTTTAAATTTTAATGAAATCCAGT
Organism: Spilogale gracilis; assembly: GCA_004023965.1. NCBI lineage: Eukaryota > Metazoa > Chordata > Mammalia > Carnivora > Mephitidae > Spilogale > Spilogale gracilis. The sequence continues at coordinate 28,839 of PITA01015581.1, forward strand.
TTGCATATTCTTTCTTTTGTTACTCAAGCTTTTTGAGAATTTAAGAATTCACCAAAAAAACACCAAAGGTTAGATATCATTAAGATTTACTCCATGATTTCTTCTAAGTTTTTTATAGTTTCAGAACTTATATTTAAAATTGATCCATTTTGTTTTAATTTTGTGTATGGTACAAACTATGCTTCATTGTTTTGCATCTGGATATCCAGTTGTTCTAGCATTATTTGTTGAAGAAACTATCATCTCCTTATGGAATGACCTTGCCACCCTTGTTTGAAAAAGATAATTAACCATAGGTGTGTGCATTTATTTCTAGACCCTTGATTCTACTTCATTTTCCCATCTGTCTTTCCTTATGTCAGTACTGCACTGTTTCAATTACTATAGTTTGTAGTAAGTTTTCAAATTGAGAAGTGTGAGTCCTACAACTTCTTTTTTGAGTCCTACAGATGTATTCTTATCCCCAAATTGTATTGACTATTCCACAATGCTTGTAATTCCATATTAATTTGAGGATGCACTTTTCCATTTTTATACAAAATACTTCTGGGATTTTGATAGTGGATGCACAGAAAGTTTAGATTTGTTTTGGTATTATACCTGGACTTTTCTTCATTGGGAAGTATTTGAATACTGATTGAATCTCTTCACTTGTTACAGATTTGTTCAGATTTTATGGTTCTCCTTAAGTCAGTAATTTTTGTGTTTCTAGGAATCTGTCCACGTCATTTAGGTTATCTAAATATTATGATGTAGTAAGTCTGGAAATCAGATTCTCTTGTTTAAAGGTTTTGTTATTGTTGATTGTTGAGGACTAGTTATCCATTCGTTTAGTGACTTTTCCAAGCTATTTTGAGAAGACGGTATTCCTTGTCATATGTAGTCATTGAAGTTTCTGCTCCATCATCTCAGCAGTCAGTTAATGATCTGACAAAATTTTCTTAAATGCCTTGAGCCATAAGACAGATATATCCTTTCTCCTTTGCCCTTTTCCACAGACTGGCTCTCATTTGAGGAACTTACTTAATGCTAAAGCTGGCCATTCATCTTTATCTCCTATTTATTTGAGTCTAAAGATTTGCTAGAGGCACAAGCTAGTGTCCTCTCAAGGGTCTTCTGAGCATGCACCTGACCATGGGCATTTGCTCTGTACTGTGGATTCCCAACATACATGGTAGTTCTTCCAAGTTCTTACTCCTTTAAGTATATTCCTCCTGATCCTTCTCCTTTCTAGCTGTTAGGTTTGTCTGTTGTTTGCCCAATGTGTCACCCCTGGCCTTAGCTGGTCATATGTAATGGACATTTTAAAATGGTTCCCACAGATGTTACCTGGAAAGCCACTTCATCTCAAGGTAGTAAAACGAATGGAAACCTCTGTGCTAGTCCCTCAGGGAATCATCAGGCAGTTAAAATGCACAATCACAAATTTTGAGAACATGGTCTGCATTGCCCCCCTGACACCAGCAAGTCACATTAGGACTGTGGGTCACCACACAAACTGTTAATGCTGAGCTGAGAAACAGAGAATGGCAGGCAAATGAACAAAAATGCTACAGTAATTTATTATCCAATTTTAGTAGTCATTTTCCTTATTGAACACTCCTCTTTTTACTGTAAGTTTTTGACTAGATTCCAGTATTCTAAAAAAAAAAGTTGCTTCTTTCAGTTTTTGCCAGATTAATCATTTCAGGGAAGAGTCCAATTCATTTTTTTAAAGTTTTTATTTATTTGACAGATCACAAGTAGGCAGAGAGTCAGGCAGAGAGAGGGGAGGAAGAAGACTCCCTGCCCAGCAGAGAGCCTGATGTGGGTCCTGATCCCAGGACCCTGAGATCATGACCTGAGCTGAAGGCAGAGGCTTTAAGCCACCCAGGTGCTGGGGAGAAACCAATTCTTGAAGAACCATACACTACTATTGCTGTGATATCACTCCCATTAATTTTTAAAATCTGCTAGGTAGGAGGGATGAGAGATGGCAGAAGAGTAGGGGACCTCATTTCATCTGATCTCTTGAATTTAGCTAAATAACTGTCAGATCATTCTGAACACCCATGAATTCAGCTTGATATATAAGGAAATAATTGCTGGAATTCTATAAATAGAAAAGTGACCACTTTTTGCAAAATAGGAGGTGCAGAGAAGTGAATCTGAGAGGATATATTGGAAGATTAGTGGTGGGGGGATGAAACCTCTGAAAGCTCCCTATCAGAAAGTGATACAGTCCTGGAGGGAAAAACCAGAACTTTTAGAAGTCTTCTCCACTGAGAGACATCCTTACCTGAAAGATGTTCAGTGGTGAAGTGGGACAGAATCCTAGGTGGGACAGTGTGGTCTCAGGATTCCCAGGAACAAAGAATGAATGCGGGTGCCTAAGCCAGCAAAGTTCCCAAGCATTGAAGCAGGGAAACGTACTATGGTCAGTGAACCTGTTAGTGGGCTTTCAGCTCAGTTTGCCATAAAACACAAAGTGCAGCATGATTTGGGACCATTCTTGAAGCTTGCTTTTCCTTGAGGGTTTACTGAAGAGAGGGGCCCTCAATTTTTCACCTTCAGGGCTGGATATCTGGTGGGCCCATTTTTATTTTCATCCTTTGAGGCATTGTGGAAAGACTTCAGGGAACAAAAGCCACCTGGAAGAATACAAATCACCTACACTGAGCCCAGACCTCTGGCAAGGAAGGGTGTAACTCCGTCCAGGCAAAGACTCCTGATAATTCACACAAAAGACTCCTCCCCCAGAATACCAGCTCTAACATCAAGGGAATATCAAGTTTATTAAGCCCACAGAGTTGCAAAACTCCAGCGCTGGGAGAGTGAGGGTTTTTTTTCTCACGATTCTTTTACCTTTGTTTTAAATTTTCCTTTTCTTTTCTCATTTTTTTTCATTTTCAACTAATTTCATATTTTATCAACTTTATTTTTAAGTCTTTCTTTAATTCCATTTTTATATTTATATTTTATACATATATTCTTCATTTTTTGGCTTCCTTTCACTGTATTAAATTTTATTTTTGTTATAGGATCAAAATGCACCTAGGACCAAGTGGATCACTTTGTTTTGTTCAGCTGGACAATTATATTCTCTTTGTTTCTTTTTTTTTTTTCATTTTTTTTTCTTTTTTGATTTCTGACCTGTTCAGATTTGTCTAGTGTGTACTTTGCTTGGGTCATGGTTGATAATTTCGATTTTATTCTCTCATTCATCCATTATTCTCTGGGACAGATGACTGGAAGGATGAATTCACAACAAAGGAAAGAACCAGAGGTAATACTCTCTGACACAGATCTAATTGGTATGAATATAAGTAAAATGTCAGAGCTAGAATTCAGGATAAGAATTATGAAGTTACTAGCTAGGTTTGAAAAAAGCATAAAAAACATTATAGAATCTCTTAGTGCAGAAATAAAATCTAATCAGGCAGGCCAAAATTAAAAATTCTTTAAGTGAGATGCACTCTAAATTGATGCTCTAATAGCTAGGGTAAATAAGGCAGAAGAGAGAGTCAGTGACATTGAAAACAAGTTGATGGAAAAGAAGGAAGCCAAGGAAAAGAAAGAAAAACAGCTAATGGACCATGAGGAGAGGCTTTGGGAAATCAGAGATACCATAAAGTAAAACAATATTAGAATTATTGGGGTCCTAGAGGAAGAAGAAATAGAAAGAGTGCCAGAAGTGTATTTGAGCAAATAATACTTGAGAACTTCCCTAATCTGGGGAAGGAAACAGGCATTTAAATCCAAGAGGTAGAAATAACCTCCTTAAATCAATAGAAATAGAATCACACCCTGATGTATACCAATGAACTTTACAAATTTCAGAGATAAAGAGAAGATCTTGAAAGCAGCTCAAGGAAAGAGCTCCTTAACCTACAATGGTAGAAACATTAGAAGACAGAAGATCTATTCACAGAGACTAGGTAGGTCAGAAAGAACTGACATGGTATATTCAGGATATTAAATGACAAAAACATGCAGCCAAGAATATTTTATCCAAGAAGGATATCATGTAGAGTAGAAGGAGGGATAAAGAGCTTCCAGGACCAACAAAAACTAAAAGAATTTTTGGTCACTAAACCAGCCCTGCAAGAAATATTAAAGGAGAGCCTGTAAGCAAATTGAGATCCCCAAAGTAACATAGATCTGAAAGAAAGAGACAATCTCCTGAAACAGGAACTTTACAGGTAATACAATGGCACTAAATTCATATCTGTCACTAGCATAGGAATTTAAATGCGATACATGCTTCAATCAAAATACAGAAGGTATCAGATTGGATAAAAAAAAACAAGACCTATTCAAATGTTGTCCACAAGAGACTTATTTTAGACTTAAAGACACTTCCACATAGAAACTGAAGGTGTATAGAACCATTTATCATTCCAGTGGACATCCAAAGAAATGTGGGATAATAATACTCATATTAGACAAATTAGATTGCAAGCCAAAGACTGTAATAAGGGATGAAGAAGGATACTATGTCATACTTAAACAATCTCTCCATCAAGGAAATCTAACAATTATAAATGTTTATTCTCTTAACATGGGGGCTTCTAATTATATAAACCAATTAATAATCAATATAAAGAAACACCTTGATAATAATACAATAATAGGAGATTTCAGCACTCCACTCACAACAATGGATAGATTATTTAAGCAGAAGATCAACAAGGAAATGACACACCAGACTATATGGACTTTACATATATATACAGAGCATTCCATCCTAAAGCAAAATAATACATATTTTTTTTTCTGGAGTGCACATAGAATATTCTCCAGAATAGATACATAGGGGGTCACAAATTAGGTCACAAATGATACCAAAATATTTGGATTATCCCCTACATTTTTCAGATTGCAATGCTTTGAAATTTAAACTCAATTACAAGAGGAAATTTGGAAAGAACTCAAAGACTTGGAGATTAAAGACAATCCTACTAAAGAATGAACAGGTTAACTAGGAAATTAAAGAAGAATTTTAAAAATTCATGGAAACAAATGAAAGTAAAAACAGAACTGTTCAAAATCTTTGGGATACAATAAAGGTGACCTTAAGAAGGAAGAATATAGCAAGACAAGCCTTTCTCAAAAAATTAGAAAAACCTCAACTACAGAAGGTAACCTTACACCAAAAGCAGCTGGAAAAAAAACAGCAAAAAATCCTAAACCAAGCAGAAGAAGAGAAATAATAAAGATTTTTAGAGCAGAAATCAATGAAATAGAAACCAAAGAACAGTAGAAAAGATGAACATAGAAGCTAATTTTTTAAAGAATTAATGAGATTGATAAACCCCTTAATAAAATCGTGAATGAAAGAGGAGAGATCATGACCAACGCCAAGGAAATACAGACAATTTTAAGAACGTATTATGAACAACTATATGCTAACAAATTAGGAAACCTGGGAGAAATTGACATACAAATTATCAAAACTGACAAGAAGAAATACAAAACCTCAATAGATCCATAACCAGCAAGGAAATTGAAGCAGTAATCAAAAATCTCCCAACAGGAGGGAGGGAAAAAATGGCAGAGAAGTAGGTGACCCCATTAAAAAGTGTTCCCTGAAGTGAGCTAAATATCTACAAGAATACTGTGAGCACCCATGAAATCAACCTGAGATGTAAGACTACACACTTCTGGATCTCTACAGAGGCAGAAGAGCAGCAGCAGAGAGGTTAGGTGGAGTGGGAATGCTCGGACTGATTTTGGAGGACAAAAGGATGGGGGAGAGAGCCTCCCAAAGTGACCCATTGGAAAATGATACCCCAGTACGAAAGTGTCCTGTGCTTGGGCAGCAGCACCAAATTGAAGTCTGGTTAAAAAAACTCAAAAACAAAGGACCTTAAGAAGCAACTGGGGAAAGCTGATGGCCACTGGCAGAGATATAAAGCTGTGGTTCGGAGCCAGGGATAGAAGGTGCTCCCCAGTGCTGCATGAGGGAACCCAGTGGGAGGGGAGTCCCTAAAGTCGCCGCTTGGTCTGCGGCTTGGGCTAAGCAAGTGCAACCTGCAATGGAGGTGACTGCAGACATGCACAGGACACGTGGGTCTGCGAGGTTGTAGTGCTCCCAGCGTGGGTGTGGGCTCCAGAGAGTGTCCAGACAATGGCAAGCTCTCACAAACCAGCATCAGTCGTGGTTTCTGTGGCGCAGGAGTGAAGAGAAAAGCTGGGGCTTCGGGGCGCCATTCAGGCTAGCATTTGCGGGTGCGCACTACCTGCGAGAGGTGGCAGGGTGCAGGGGAAAATACAGAGAGTGTATGTGTGCCCTGCGCCATGCAGAGGGGACCTAATTTAGGCTTCACTTTGAGACAGAGGTCTGAGTGTGGACAGCTTACTTTGCCCTGACTTTCTGAAAAACTGCAAAAAGCTACAAAAGAACAAATCCTCCAGAGAACAAAAGCCTGAAAACTCAGTTTCCATAGAGACCAGCCCCTTAAAAGGGGGCAGAGACTCAGCCCAGAAACACTGACTGAAAAACAAAGTGACAGGCCCCTCCCCCAGAAGGTAAGGCAGAAGAACAAGAGGACAACACCAAAGGGTCTCCAAAAAACTGTAAAACCCCAACATCGGGGAAAAAACAATATATTAAACTCCCGCTACTACCCTAAAATCTGTACGCTTTATACCTACAGCTTTTCATTTTATTTTCTTTTTAACTTCTTTTATTTTCATTTTTTAAGTTTTTGTTTTAAATTTTAAATTCATTCTCATGGTTTTTGTTTATTTATTTATTTATTTATTTATTTATTTATTTAATTTAAAAAAAAAAGATTTTATTTATTTATTTGACAGAGAGAAACACATCCAGAGAGGGAACACAAGCAGGGGGAGTGAGAAAAGGAGAAGCAGGTTTCCCACTGAGCAGGCAGCCTGATGTGGGGCTCAATTCGTGGTCTCCAAGATCATGACCTGAGCAGAAGGCAGTTGCTTAACCCACTGAGCCACCACTTTAACCCACTTATTATTACAATGTGATACTTAATACAATACTCCATAATAACTTTTTACCTTGAATTTTTCCAAACACATATTTGTGTGTGTTTTTTTCTGTTTTTTTCTTTCCTTCTTTCTTTTTGTTTTTAAATATACATATAGAAATAAGCTTCAAGGTAATCCTTCATTCCTATTCAATACTACCCTTATATATAAAACAGTTTTAATTTCCCTATATCTCTAAAAAGTGGGTTCCTCTAACAATAATAACAAGACACACCTAGGAGGAACTGAAATACTTTCCTTGCCCTCAAGGAGGGTTATACTCACCTTGCCATCTATTCTGTCAGTGTTTCTGTGTATTTGTGTATTAGTTTTTGCTTTGTAATATATAAATACTGTTCTTGGGGGCCATTGGGTTGGCTTTAGCTTTTTTATTTCTTCCCTTTTATTTTGCTTTCAACAGTCTTTTTCTTTAATCTTTTTTGGGTTGTGCCATAGAAATCTTACCATTGCGGCCTGTGTGGGCCGGGTTTTTTTTTCTTGCTTCTTTTTTCTTTTTCTCTCTCTTTTTTTCTGTCTTCTTCCTTTTTGGTGGTGATTTCTGACTGCTCTGAAACCTTCCAAGGAGCAACTTACCTGGATCATGGTTGATATATTCAGCTATACATCACCTCAATCACCCCTCACGAAAATGACTTGGAGGAGGAAGACCAACAGGAGAAAAACTCAGAGACTGCAACCCCTGTCATAGAGCTACTGGATATAAACACAAATAGTATGACAGAAATGGAATTCAGGGTAGCAATCATCCAAGCAATGGCTAAGTTGGAAAAGACTATTAGTGACAAGATAGAAGCTCTAAGAGCAGAACTGAAAGCTGAACTGGTGGAGGTTAAAAATGCATCAGTGAGGGGCACCTGGGTGGCTCAGTTGGTTAAGCGACTGCCTTCGGCTCAGGTCATGATACCGGAGACCGGGGATCGAGCCCCACATTGGGCTCCCTGCTTGGTGGGAAGCTTGCTTCTCCCTTTCTCACTCCCCCTGCTTGTGTTCCCTCTCTAGCTGTGTTTCTTGCTGGCAAATAAATAAAATCTTAAAAAAAAATGCATCAGTGAGACCCAACCTAATCTAAGCACTCCAACAGCTAGGGTAAATGAAACTGAAGATGACATTAGTGATCTAGAAGACAGATGGATTGAGAAGGAGGAGCAAGAGAAGTCTTGAAACAAAAAGCTAAAAATCCCATGAAAATAGAATTAGGGAAATAAATGATACCATGAAATGCTCCAATATCAGAATTATTGGAATCCCTGAGGGACTTGAGAAGAGAGAGAGAGAGAGCGAGAGAGAGAAGGCTGGAAGATATAGTTGAACAAATCATGGATGAAAATTTCCTAATCTAGGGAATGAAACAAGTTTTCATGTCCTAGAGGCAGAGAGGACATCCCCCCAAGATCAATGAACCAGAAAAACCCCCAGGCCATAATTGTGAAATTTATGAATCATAAATTCAAAAAAATATGACTTTTTAAAAAAAAGACTTTATTTATTTGACAGAGAGAAACACTACTAGACAGGGAACACAAGAGGGAGAAGCAGGCTTCTTGCTGAGCAGGGAGCCTGATGCAGGGCTTGATCATGGTACTCTAGGATCATGACCTTAGCCGAAGGCCGTGGCTTAACCAACTGAGCCACCCAGGCACCCCCCCCAATATGTCTTAAGGGTAGTTAGGGGAAGTGAACACTTACATACAGAGGGAGGACCATCAGAATAATGTCAGACCTATCCACAGAAACCTGGAAAGCCAGAAAGGACTGATAAACATATTCAGGAAGTTGCATGAGAAAAATATGCAACTGAGGATAATGTACCATCAAGGCTGACTTTCAAAATGGAAGGAGAGATAAAGAGCTTCCAGGACCAATAAGGTCTAAAGGATTATGTGACCCCAAGCCAGCACTAGAAAAAACATTAAGGGAGGTTTTATAAAAGAGGAACAAATACAAGAGTGACAAAGAACAGAAATTTAAAGAAGTAATCTATAGAAACAGGAACCTCACAGGCAACATGATGTCAATAAAAATATACCTATCAATAATTATTCTCAATGTGAATGGCTTAAGTGCTCCATTGAAATGGCAGAGCATTGCAAATTGGATAAAACAAGGCCTGGCCATATACTCTTTACAAGAGACATATTTAGACTCTAACAACACTTCCAGATTGAAAGTGAGGGGATGGAGGGCCATCTTTCATGTCAATGGACCTCAAAAGAAAGTTGGGGTAGGATTCTCATATCAGACAAATTAGATTTTAAAAAATATTTTATTTATTTATTTGACAGAGGGAGAGAGAGAGAAAGAGAGAGAGAGAGAGAGAGAGAGAGAGAGAGAGAGAGGAAGAAACAGGCTTCCCGCTGAGCAGAGAGCCCGACGTGGGCCTTGATCCCAGAACCCTGAGATCATGACCTGAGCCGAAGGTAGAGGCTTTAACCCACTGAGCCACCCAGGTGCCCGATAAATTAGATTTTAATCTAAAGACTATAGTCAGAGACACAGAAGGACACTACATCATTCTCAAAGGGTCTATGCACCAAGAAGATCTAACAATTGTAAATATTTATGCCCCCAACATGGGAGCAGTCAACTACATAATCCAATTGTTAAACAAAATAAAGGATCATATTGATATGAATACATTAATTGTAGGAGATCTTAACACACCAATCTCAGCAATGGACAGATCATCTAAACAGAAAATCAACAATGAAACCAGAGCTTTGAATGACACATTGGATGAGATGGGCTTCCTAGATATATTCAGCACATTTCACCCTAAAACAGCAGAATACTCATTCTTCTTGAGTGCACATGGAACATTCTCCAGAATAGATCACATACTAGGCATAAATAAGAGCTCAAACGATAACAAAAATATTGAGTTTATTCTCTGCATATTCTCTGACCACAATGCCTTGAAACTGGAACTCAACCACAACAAAAATTTCAGAAGGAATATAAACACTTGGAAGCTAAAAACTATCCTGCTCAAGAATATTTGGATCAACCAGGAAATCAAAGAACATAAACGCTTCATGGAAACCAAGGAGAATGAGGATACATCAACCCAAAACCTATGGGATACAACAAAGGCAGTCCTAAGGGGTAGCTATCCAAGCCTCACTCAAAAAAATTGAAAAATCTCAAATATACCAACTTTCATTACACCTTAAAAAACTGGAAAATCAACAAATTAAGCCAACCCCCCCAACTAGAAATAATTAAGATTAGAGCAGAGATCAATGAATTAGAAACTAGAGGTACAATAGAACACATCAACGAAACTGGAAGCTGGTTCCTTGAAAGAATTAATAAGGTGGATAAACCATTGGCCAAACTAATCCAAAAGAAAAGGGAGAAGACACAAATTAATAAAATTTTGAATTAAAGGGGAGAGATCATGACTAACGCCAAGGAAATAGAAGCAATCATCAAAAATTACTATCAACAGTTATATGCCAATAAGTTAAACAACCTAGAAGATATGGATGCATTCCTAGAAACCTATAAACTTCTAAGACTGAAATAGGAAGAAATTGAAAATCTGAATAAACTAATATCTAGTAATGATATTGAAGTAGTGATCAAAAAACAAGAGCCCAGGGGACGCCTGGGTGGCTCAGTTGGGTGGGCAACTGCCTTCGGCTCAGGTCATGATCCCGGAGACCTGGGATCGAGTCCCACATCGGGCTCCCTGCTCTGCAGGAAGCCTGCTTCTCCCTCTCTCACTCCCCCTGCTTGTGTTCCCCCTGTGGCTGTGTTTCTCTCTGTCAAATAAATAAAATCTTAAAAAAAACAAAAAAAAACAAAAACAAGAGCCCAGGACATGACAGATTCCCAGGAGAATTCTACCAAACATTAAATGAAGAAATAATACTTCCTTTCCTGAAACTGTTTCAAAAAATAGAAACAGAAGGAAAACTTCCAGACTCTTTCTATGAAGCCAGCATTACTTTCATCCCCAAACCAGACAAAGACCCCATCAAAAAAGAGAAATTCAGACCAATATCCATGATGAATATGGACGCCAATATTTGTGGCAAGATCTTAGCTAATATGATCCAACAGTACATTAAAAAGATTATCCACCATGACCAGGTGGGATTTATACCTGGGATGCAAGGGTGGTTCAACATTCACAAATCAATCAATGTGATAGAACAAATAAATAAGAGAAGAGAGAAGAACCACATGGTTCTTTCAATTGATGCAGAAAAAGCATTTGACAAGATACATCTGTTCTTGACTGAAACTCTTCCAAGTATAGGGATAGAGGGAATATTCCTCAACCTCATAAAATGAAAAACCCACAGAGAATATCATTCTCAATGGGGAAAAACTGACAGCCTTTCCTCTGAGATCAGGAACAAAATAAGGATGCCCACTCTCTCCACTATTATTCAACATAGTGTTAGAAATCCTAGCAACAGCTATGAGACAACAAAAAGAAAAGAAGTATTCAAATTGGCAAAGAAGAAGTCCAACTCTCTCTCTTTACAGATCACATGATACTATATGGAAAACCCAGAATCTACCCCTAAACTACTAGAACTCATACAATTCAGTAATGTGGCAGGATACAAAATCAATGCACAGAAATCAATTGTGTTGTTATACACTAACAATGAAAATATAAAATGGGAAATCAGAGAATCATTCCATTTACTACAACATAAGATACCTAGGAAGAAACCTAACCAAAGTAGTTAAGGATCTGTACTCGAGGATCTACAGAACAGTCATGAAAAAAATTGAAGAAGAACAAAAAGATGGAAGAGCATTCCATGTTCATGGATCAGAAGAATAAAAATTATTAAAATGTCTGTACTGCCCATAGAAATCTATACTTTTAAAGCCATCCTGATCAAAATTCCACCAATATTTTTCAAAGCATGTGAAGAAACAATCCTAAAATTTATATGGAACCAGAAAAGACCCCACATTGCTAAGGAATTGTTGATAAAGAAAACCAAAGGTAGGGGCATCACATTTCCTGATTTCAAGCTTTATTACAAAGCTAGGATCACCAAGACAGCTTGGTACTGGCACAACAACAGATCAGTAGACCAATGGAACCAAATAGAGTCCAGATATGGACCCACAACTCTATGGTCAAATCATCTACAACAAAGAGGAAAAAAATATCCAGTGGAAAAAAGGCAGTCTCTTCAATAAATGGTGCTGGGAAAATTGGACAGCAAAATATAGAAGAATGAAACTCAATCATTCTTTTACTACACACAAAGGTTAACTCAAAATGGATGGAAGACTTCAACGTGAGGTAGGAATCTATCAAAATCCTAGAGAAGAACATAGGCAGTAACCTCTTGACATCAGCCACAGCAACTTCTTTCAAGACACATCTCCAAAGGCAAAGAAAACAAAAATGAAAATGAACTTTTGGGACTTCATCAAAATAAAAAGCTTCTGCACAGCAAAGGAAACAGTCAACAAAACAAAGAGGCAACCCATGGAATGGGAGAGAATATTTGTAAATGATAGTACAAACAATGGGCTGATATCCAAGATCTATAAAGAACTCCTTAAACTCAACAACCAAAAAAAAAGATGATCACATCAAAAAATGGGCAGGAGACATGAAGAGGCACTTCTTCATAGAAGACATACAAATGGCTAGCAGAGGCACAAAAAATTGTTTGTCATTAGCTATCAGGGAAATTGAAATCAAAACCGCATTGAGATAACACCTTTCACCAGTCAGAATGGTCAAAATTAACAAGACAGGAAACAACAAGTGTCAGAGAGGCTGTGGAGAAAGGGGAACCCTCTACATTGTTGGTGGGAATGCAAGTTGGTGCAGTCACTTTGGAAAATAGTGTGAAGATTGCTTAAATAATTAAAAACAGCTACCATATGTCCCTGAAATTGCACTACTTGGTATTTACCCCAAAGATACAGATGTAGTGAAAAGAAGGGCCATATGTACCCCAATGTTCATTGCAGCAAATGGCCACAATCTCCAAACTGTGGAAAGAGCTGAGGTGCTCTTCAACAAAAGAATGGATAAAGAAGAAATGGCACATATATACAATGGAATATTTCACCTCTATGAGAAAGGATGAATGTCAGGGATGGTGCATGATCCACCCCCTGGTCATGCCCAAGCCACCAGAAACTTTGGTGGAGTTACCTGTGAAGGTGAATTTAAGTCCCTCCGGGCTTCCCCCTACCCCCTCTAAGAATCCAGAAAGCCATATACCCTATGAGCCGGGGCAATATGTCTTTTGTGTGCTTATCCAAGACATATAGTTCCATTTAATCCTCCTCCTGGTAATCATATTTTTGTATCTCTTATCTTTATTCCTTGATCCCTCTGCCTCAATGGTCCCAATTTCCGTGAGTCTGAGCTGTCACTCTGTACCCTGCAGTGACAATACTAATCCTGTCTCTAGGGTGGGTGCAAAAACAGTTAAAGATTTAACTGTACCACCCAACTTCCTTACTTTTGAATAATAAAAGACTGGGGCTCTTGTAAGTCAAGAGAGACTGAGACAAAGGCAGAGCCAAAGGTAGGGGAAAAGGCAGAGAGCCTGTGAGCAGAGAGCCTGCAGAGACACAGAAGCAAAGTGAGGAGAGAAGCAAGAAGCAAACAGAGACAGAAACAGAGAAGCAAAGAAAGCAGCAGAAAGAGAAGCAAACAGAGAGCAAGAAAGACAGAAGCAAAGCAAGAGGGCCAAAGCCAGAGCCAGAGAGCTAGAGCTAGAAAGCCAATGCTAAAAAGCCAGGGCATGAGCCTGAGCCTGCTTCATAGGTCTCTCCTGACTGACCTTGGGTCTGTCAACTTGCATCAGATTTCTGTGTCCGTGTGATTATTTCGCCTACCAGACATCCCGTGGTTCGGGACCCACATCTCTGCTGAGGCTGGCCCCCCGTGGTACCAGATGCATACCTAACTTTTGTAGCAACATGGACTGGATTGGATGAGATTATGCTGAGTGAAATGAGCCAAGCAGAGGAAGTCAAATATCATATAGTTTCACTTGTGGAGCATAAAGAGTAATATAGAGGAAAGTAGGAGAATGAAAGGAAATGGTAAGGGTATATTGGGGAAGGAGATAAAACATGAGAGACTTTGGACTCAGAAACAAAGTAAACAACCAAAAAAGGTCTTGGAGGGGCGGGGCTAAGGCAATGGGTGAGCCTGGTGGTGGGTACTGAGGACACCTAATGCATGGAGCACTGGGTGTGAGGCATGAACAATAAATCTTGGAACACTAGAAGAAACAAAAAAACTCCCAACAAAAAACACTCCGTGCCTTGCAGGGGAATTCTAATCTAATCTAATCTAATCCAAACTTGTAAAGAAAACCTAATAGCCATTGTACTTAATCTTTTTCAAAAAATAGAAAGGAAAGGGAAACTTCCAAACTCATTTTATGAGGCCAGCGTTACCTTGATCCCCAAACCAGACAAAGATCCAACCAGAAAGAATTATGGACCAATATCACTGATGAATATGGATGCCAAAATTCTCACCAAGATACTAACCAATAAGGTCCAATAGTACATTAAAAGGATTATCCTCTATGACCAAGTGGGATTTTTCCTGGGCTACAAGGGTTGTTCAACATTTGCAAATGCATCAACATGGTACATCACACTAAAAACAAGAACCATATGATCCTCTCAATTCATGCAGAAAAAGCATTTGATAAAATATAGCACCCTTTCTTTATTAAGATTCTCCACAGTATGAGATAGAGAAAACCTACCTCAATATCATAAAAGCTGTATACAAAAAGCTCACAGCTATTATCATTCTCAATGGGGATAAACTGACAGCTTTTCCCCTAGGGTCATAAACATGACAGTGATACCCACTCTCACTTCTGTTGTTCAACATAATACTAAAAGTTCTAGCCAAAGCAATTAGACAATTAAAAGAAATAAAGGACATTCAAATTAGCAAGGAAGAAGTCAAACTCTCACTCTTTGAAGATGACATGATAGTTTATGTAAAAAACCAAAAGGTCCCACCCTGAAATTGTTAGAGCTCATACAACAATTCAGCAACATAGCAGGATGTAAAATCAATGCATATATTAACAAGATGGGAAACACCAGATGTTGGCAAGGGTGCAGAGAAAGGGGAACCTTCCTACACTGTTGGTAGGAATGCAAACTGGCACAGCCAATGTGGAAAACAGTATGGAGGTTCCTCATAAAGTTGAATATAGAGCTATCCTATGACCCAGGAATTGCACTAATGGGTATTTGCCCCAAAGATACAAATGTAGTGATCCAAAGGGACACTTGTACCCTAATGTTTATAGCAGCAATAGTTGAACTATGGAAAGAGCTGAGCTGAGATGTCCTGACAGATGAATGGATAAAGAAGATGTGTGTGTGTGTGTGTGTGTGTGTGTGTGTGTGTGTGCATAAACAATCTCGTTGGGACCTCTTGCCTCCCTTGAGCTTGCAGCCATTATCGGGCGTTGGCTGAAGTTGCCTCATGAGCCTTCCCAGAGCACTTCCGTGTACATGACCTAGCTGGATTACCCAGCGAGCGGGCATTTGGCCCACGCCGGGCTTCTAGTCTTAGCCCCCACCTAACACTCCAACCTGAACCTACCTAAGCCCTTAGTGATAGCAATGTAATTGGCCCTTATTGGCCCCTGCTTTTTCCTCCCTTTACTTCCTCCCTTGATTGCTATATAACGGTGTACCTGATGCAATAAAGCTGAGAACTGCTGCCCCTCCTCAGCTGACACAACTCCCGGTCGGTGTGGTTTCTTCCTGGTCGCAGGATGGGGACCGAGCCGCCAACTCTTACCCTCTTGCTCAGCCCCCCAGGGACAACAGGCTGGTCCTGCTTGCCCCCATCCATGCCATTGTTGCTGGGAGCAACATAATCTTTCCATTTGTAACAATGTGGATGGAACTAGAGGGTATTATCCTAATAGAAATAAGTCAATCAGAGAAAGACAATTATCATATGATCTCACTGCTATATGGATTTTAAAAAGCAAGGAAGAGGATCATAGAGGAATATAGGAAAAAATGAAAAAAGATGAAATTAAAAAGGGAGACAAACCATAAGAGATTCTTAATCTTATGAAACAAATGAAGATTGCTGGAGGTGGGAGGAGGAGGGATGGTGTAACTAGGTCATGGACACTGGGAACTGTGTGTTGTAATGAGCACTGGGTATTATGTAAGACTGATGAATCAAAGACCTGCACCCCTGAAATAATACATTGTATGTTAATTAAAAAATAAAATTAATAAATGGGGAAAAAAGAAAAAAATCAATGCAAAGAAATCAATTGAATTTCTACACACTAACAGTGAGGCAGAAGAGAGATTAAAGAATAAACCCCATTTATAATTGCACCCAAAACCATAAAGATACCTAAGAAATAAATATAACTAAAGAGGTAAAGGATTTGTACTCTAAAAACTATAGAACAGTTATGGAAGAAATTGAGGGGGATGCAAAGAAATGGAAAAACATTCCATGCATGGATTGGAAGAATAAATATTATTAAAATGTCTATGCTACCCAGAGCAATATACACATTCAATGCAATCCCTATAAAACACAACTGGCATTTTTCACAGAGCTGGAACAAATAATCCTAAAATATGTATAGGACAAGAAAAAAACATGAATAGCTAGAGGAATGTTGGAAAAGAGAACCAAAGCAGGTGGTATCACAATGCCAGACATCAAGCTACATTATAAAGATGTAATCATCAAGACAGTATGGTATTGGCATAAAAACAGATACTTAGATTAATGGAACAGATTAGAGAACCCAGAAATAGACCTTCACCACTATGGTCAACTAATCTTTGACAAAGCAGGAGAGAATATTCAATGGAAAAAGGAATGTCTCTTCAGAAAATCATGTGGAGAAAATTGGACAGTCACATGCAGAAGAATGAAACTGTACCCTTTTCTTACATCATACACAAAAACAAACTCAGAATGGATGAAAGACCTAAGTGCGAGACAGGAATCCATCAAAATCCTAGAGGATAACATAGGCAGTAACTTCTATGACCTGGGCCACAGAAACTTCTGTTTAGACATGTTTCCAAAGGCAAGGTAAATAAAAGGAAAAATGAGTTATTAGGACTTCATCAAGGTAAAAATTTTCTGCATAGCAAAGGAAACAGTGGACAAAGCCAAAAGACAACTGACAGAACATGAGAAGATGCTTGTGAATGAGATCAGGTAAAGGGCTAGTATCCATGATTTATAAAGAAGTTATCAAACTCAATACCCCAAAAAACAAATAATCCAGTCAAGAGATGTACAGAAGACATAAACAGATATCTTTCCAAAGAGGATGTACAGACACATGAAGGCCCACAGACACATGAAAAAATGCTCCACATCCCTTGGAATTTGGAAATACAAATGAAAACCACAATGAGATACCACCTCACACCAGTAAGAATGCCTGAAATTAACAGGAGAAACAACAAATTTTGGTAAGGATGTGGAGAAAGGGGAACACTCTTACACTGTAGGTGGGAATTCAAGATGGACAGCCACTTTGGAAAACAGTATGGACATTCCTCAAGAAGTTTAAAATACAGCTACCCTACAACTAAGCAATTGTACTACTAGGTATTTACCCCAAAGATACAGTTAAAAGAATAGGCACCTGCATCCTAATGTTCATAGTAACAGTGTTCACAATAGCCAAACTATGGAAAGAGCTGAGATGTACAACAACAGATAAATGGATAAAGAATATGTGGTATACGAACACAGTAAAACATTACTCAGCTATCAGAAAGGATGAATACTTACATTTATATTGAAGTACATCATACTGCAGGGTGTTATGCTGAGGGAAATAAGTCAATCAAAGAAAAACAATTATCAAATTGTTTCACTCATATGTGGAATATAAGAAACAGAGCAGAGGACCATCGGGGAAGGGAGGGACTGAATGGGAAGTCATCAGAGTGGGAGAAAAATCATGAGAGACTCGTAGCTATAGGAAACAAACTGAGGGTTGCTGTAGGGAAGGTGGGTGGGAAGATAGGGTTGGGTGATGGGCACTAAGGAGGGCACATGATATGATGGGAACTGGATGTCAGAAAAAAACTGATGAATTATTAAACACTACATCTAGAACTAATGATGTACTGTATGTTGGCTAATTGAATTTAAATAAAATAAAACCTACTAGGTGATTTTTTTCCTCTATAAAACTTTCTCCAATTCCCCTTCTTTATTTTCCAATACTGTTTATATTGGTTAATAGGTTTTTATTATTGCACTGATCATATTGTGTTATTATTTGCTATCACCTTTCTTCTTTCAATTGGAAGCTTCTGGAGAACAGGGTTGACCTTTAACAAAGGTGTTTGGCTCTTAGAGAAGAGCTGGTCTTGAGCGGTGCCTGGCACACACCTGCGGTCCAGCACACACATGCTTGATTCAATTGTTACCAATGTCCAGGAAAGGCAAATAAACAAATTATTTCTTTAAATAATTTAATTTATTTTATTTTTTCAATGTTCCAAGATTCATTTAAACAAAGAATTTTTAAAATAAAATCATTCAACTCAAAATAGCACAGTGGGACACATTGGGAATATTACAATTGAAGACTGTTTTGCTCATTTTTTTAAGAGAAAAATTTTTCTTTCCTCACAGTTATTTCAGTCTCTTTTGTGTTATAAATTATTCTGACAGGAGGTTTGTTTTATTTCAGCATAAGAAGCTGGGTAGAGAGAAGGCACTTTAACCTGACTAGCACATAGGGGATATTCTCATGATATAGCTTATTCTGTCCTGTGTGAATGTTAGTCTGGCTTCGGTGAGAAGTTGTAACAGATTTCCTTCTTCTTTTTCCCTTTTCTTCTTCTGGACATTCTCCCTCTCCTCCAACTCTCAAAATTTAGTCATTAAGCTTTTACGTCTCTATGTGGTTTTCTAATTTTTTACCCTACATAATTCTCATAGGAGCATGATAAGTACACATGGTATCTTGGACAGCCTTGTGTTAGTCATCTCCTACCTCTAGTGTTGAGGCCACTCCCACATGGTGTCCAAATGAATGAGTGTGTTAAGGACTTGAGTGTGGATTGTAGGTAACATTTCAGCCTTTCTCAAGATGAAATTTACCACTATTTCTTTTGTATTCATATCTATGCTGAATATGTCTGTATCCATTGGACAAATTGTCCATATGGCTTATCTTCCACAAAACTAAGAGATCCTCAGTTGAGATAATCATGTTTTATTTACTTTAATGTCTCTAGGGATAAAATAATTCATCCAGAAAATACTTATGAAAGGATGAATAGATATATTAGCATGAAAAATTCTGGAAAGATTTACATAAGGCAGAGAAAACTGGACTGGAAAAATCTAGAAATAAAGGACATTAAGGTTTTTGAGTAGGAAGAGAATGCAATTATATTCTGCAGCAAAAGTTAGCAGCATCACTCACTTGTCTCTTGGGAGGGCAGGTCATAATACCAGTGGGCCAAACATTCACAATATGTCTTGAGTGGAACTGTGGATTTTCACCAAAAATCTTGGAATTTCATCAAAAGCCCAAATTGGAGAAAATGATTCCTTCTTTGCCACTAAACATTGTATGCATACAGGACTCAGAACTGTTTTCTATCTCCCATTAGTGGAATATTGCAGTGGCTTGCAAACTACCTACTTGATTCCAGTTATACTAAAGGAGTTATTAAATGCCTAAAATATTGCTTTACTTGCACTTGCCAAATGTGAGGCCTTAGTATTCTCTTTGTTAAGCTTATTTGCAACCAATTTGAACATACTATGACAAGATACATATCAGTCTTCATGAGCTAACTCTTCTTTATTCTTTTTTTTTTTACCTTAAATTTATTTTATTTTTTCAGTGTTCCAAGATTCATTCCCCATTCCCCACACCCAGTGCTCCATACAATAGGTGCCCTCAGTGCCCACCACCAGGCTCTCCCATTTCCCCAATCCCTCCCTCCAATTCCTTCAGTTTGTTTCTGTGTCCAAAGTCTCTCATGTTTCCTTTCTCTCCCTGTATTACCCTACTTCCCATTTCCTTTCCTTCTCCTACTGTCCTCTATATTACTCCTCATGCATCACAAGTAAGTGAAACCATGTGATACTTGACTTTCTGAGTGAAATAACTCTTCTTTATTCTTGAAAGTATTTGGGGGCCTGGGTGGCTCAGTGGGTTAAAGCCTCTGCCTTCAGCTCATGTCATGATCTCAGGGTCCTGGGATCGAGGCCCATGTTGAGCTCTCTGCTTGGTGGGGAGCCTGCTTCCTCCTCTCTCTCTGCCTGCATCTCTGCCTACTTGTGATTTCTCTCTCTCTCTCTCTGTCAAATAAATAAATGAAATATTTTTTTTTAGAACACTTCTAGATTTATAGAAAAGTTATGAAGATAATACAAGGAGTTCCCATATACCCTGTAGTTTCCCCTAGTATGAACATCTTGCCTTGGTATGGTACATTCATTATAATTAATGTAACAATATTGATACACTGTCATTAATTAAAGTCCACAGCTTAGTTAGATTTCCTTCATTTATGGATGATGTCCTTTTTCTGGGCCATGATTCCATCTAGGCTCCCATATTATATTTACTGGTTATGTCTTCTTAGCTTATTCTTGGTTGTGATAGTCTCAGACTTGTCTTGTTTTTGATGACCTTGACAGTTTTGAAGAATATCGGTCAAGTATTTTGTAGAATGTTCCTCTCTTGGGAAATCTCTGATGTTTTTCTCCTGATTAGACTGAGGTTATGGATTTGCG
>PITA01015582.1:0-49603 GCA_004023965.1 Spilogale gracilis
AAAAAGAAAAAAGAAAATGTGTGTGTGTGTGTGTGTGTGTGTGTGTGTGTGTGTGTATTCTTTTCTCTCTTTGGCCTTTTTATTTATATTTCCTAAAAATTCCACAAAGAGGCAAGTCAGTACTGGGACCTTTTCTCAATGTCAAAGGATTCACACGCACCCAGAATTAAATTCACTGAAATAGATGAAGCACGTGTAACACTTGCTGTGGCATAATAAAGGACAAACCTAGAGCCTACTTGTCCCTGTCCAGTGGATTGAGAGCTAAGAAACCATAGTCACCATCATTGCTCCGGCATTCCTCAGAGTTTCGTCTGACTGGCTGAGAAAACACTGCTTCAGTTCTCGTATGGCCTCCTCAGATCCAGGACCAACTGAGTAAGGTGCAAGTAAGTTTTGGTATTCATCCATGCTCACTTGAGGGTCAATTGTTTTGTTAACCACTTCTTCTAGAAATGAGCATCCAGAACCTGGAAGAACATGCAAAAGTGATCTCAATTATGTAGGTATGAAGCCCTTTTTGGGGAGACCCTAGGATGTTGATCATTTTCTTACATCCCAGGAGACATACAGAGAGATTATGGTGAATGGTCTTGAGTTCTCAATTCTAGAAGAGTAAGCCCAGGATCTAGGATTTCCTTTAAACTTAAAAACCTGTGTACTCCCGCCCTACCCACGCACTACCTCCCTAGCCCAGAGAAGCCAAACACTAGTTACCATGAAACAGAAGACACTGGAGAAATGAGATGCTATGGATAGTGTGGCTGGGTTATGGAAAAAATAAAAATTAAAAAAAGGAAATGAGATGCTCTGCACTGGCATTTGGGGACCTGACATGATCTTCACCCCAAAGCCCCTCCTTCCCACACAGAACTCACCTGCAAAGCAGGAAAGGGGGATAGCAACTAGCACAAGAACTCTCAGCAGCTTCATGGTTGAGGGCACTTTGGTTGTCTGGTCCGTCAGAGAGGAAGGAGCTCACTTTGGTGGAGAGCACCTAGGAGTCCTCCTTTTATTCTCCTGATCACCACCTTAATCCCTCCCATAAATGAGGGAAAGAGTCACACGATGAACCTGGCTTTGGATCAGGGAATGACAGCACGAATCAACTGCAACCCAGACAACCTGTGCTCTGTTTGCAGAAACCAAGGTGACGGAGCTTGTTGGATCGAAAACACTTTTGGAACTGCAGTAATGATACATAGCTTTAGATGAAATTAATGCAAAACTGCTTGCTGACTAATCAGATTACAACAAAGTGAGCCCGTGTTGTCATACTTGTTCTTTTATTATTAGTGTGGTCTTCAATATGCTTACACTCCTCCCTCCTCCTTCTTCAAGGTTCCTAAATCTTGCTACCCTGGGTGTCTGATCTTGCTGGCTTAGCACACCATCTAGGCTGAGTGCAATACCACATAATTCCTCTTGGGGGCAGACTGCCCTGGCCCTTAGACACTTTAGTCAGGGGGCTTGGTATTTGGGAAATAATCAGTGTCTCATCCTCTCTGAAGGCTCTTTTTACAAAGCATATCTCATTTAATTAGCTCAATTTCATTAATTCTGTTTATTATAAACCTATAATTTTTTTAGCTGTTTAGAATTTTCCCCCCCACTGATTCGAAGGATGATGTGAAGCAATAGAGCAGAGGCAGTGTTGAGGGTGGAATGGTGACCAGGTCTGGGCTGAAGCAGATGCGATTCAAATCTTGGAGGCAGCCTCTAATCACGAAGTGTCCTCAGGCAAGTGAAACTGCTGTCCATTTCAAGCTCCCCTTTCCTCATCTCTAAAATCAGCAGGAATAATAACATGGCTGATTTTGCAAGGATGACAGACCCTATGAAGACCTTATCTAGGACTTCAAACGAGGTAATCATGAATAAACGGGAGGTTTCATTCATCCGTATAACCACTGTTCAGCAGTAACCACAGACTTCCCCCATGACTGGGCCTGTGCTATGTGCCCCAGATTCAGCTGATCCACCAGCGCTTCCACGTTGGAAAGCGTACTTCTCATAGGGAAGGCAGCAAACATGCCCGTAAGTGATTGAGTGACATCAAAAAGTGATTGTACAGAACCACAAAACAACTACACGGGGCAGTGTCCTGTGGAGAGTTCCAGACCAGTTCCAGGATGACGGACTTCAAATCCTGGACGAGTGGACAATGACACAAAGGGAAGATCTGGGAAAGTGTGTTCTTGGCAAAGAGAACAGCAGGTACAGAAGCTCTGGAGCACTTGGTGTTTGGCAAGATAAGGAAAGCAAACACGGTGTGCCTCTGGGTGTCAAGAGAGACACGGGACAGCCTCGTTCTGTACAAATAGAAAACCACATCAGTCTAAGCAGGGACAATAGGAAGGCAATAGGAGCAAGAAAAACAAAGCTGGCTCAAGTTAACAAAAAGAAAAAGAAACGGATGCGAAAGCCAGAGACATGAGTTAATTACTCATGAATGCAGCATTTGCTATTTGGATTATTGGGGTCATTTTTCCCCATCATTCGGCTCCAGCAAAAGAAGCCAAGATGAAAACTAATTTAGGGAGAGGCTGGAAATAGGGAAGAAGGTGATGTTCTGATGCGTGTGCTTTCCCCCAGTTGACCATTGCTGCTAGTCTCCATTCCAAAGGCACATGAAGTGTGATGCTTTAGTGCATTAGTGATGACACGAGACTTTTGGGCTAGGTCTTAATGGGGACTCCCTCTGGTGCCCAGGATATTATGAAATTGCCCTGTTACTGGCTGGGAAACAGGTCTCTGTAAAGGTTTCTTATTCAGTAAGAAATAAAATAAAATAATGTAAAATAAATGAAGTAAAATAAAATGAATTAAAATAAAATAAAGGCCCACATTATGTATATGGTGCACACAATAAAAATGGTTAATGGGGGCGCCTGGGTGGCTCAGTTGGTTGGGCGACTGCCTTCGGCTCAGGTCATGATCCCAGAGACCTGGGATCAAGTCCCGCATCGGGCTCCCTGCTCGGCGGGAAGCCTGCTTCTCCCTCTCTCGCTCCCCCTGCTTGTGTTCCCTCTCTGGCTGTGTTTCTCTCTGTCAAATAAATAAAATATTTAAAGAAAAAAAAGTGATTAATGGGTAATGTGGTTAATGTGGGAAAATGAATGTCCTTTCTTCCTGGAGACCCATGTTCAATTATTTAGTCATCATGTCTATAACCTACTTTCAAAGATTGTAAAAAAAAAACCCAAAAAACAAAAAACAAACCAACAAAGCAGGAAGAAGGTCAATATGACATATTAACAGGTGTGAACAATCTGAAAATAAAAAGTGCATTTTTTTACTTTCATGTTTTCTCAGTTGCTGATAATGATCATTCTCAAATGAATCAAGAAACAGTAAACTCAGCTCACAAAGGACTCATTTTTTTTTGTTAGCTGATTCTTTTTTTTAATTGTTACTTAAGGTTTTTTTTTCCCAGTGTTTCAAGATTCATTCCCCATTCCCCGCACCCAGTGCTCCATGCAATAGGTGTCCCCAGGACTCACCACCAGGCTCTCCCATCCCCCCACCCCCCTCCCTCCAAGTCCCTCAGTTTGTTTCTGTGTCCAAAGTCTCTGTTGTTTCGTTTCCCTCCCTAGATTACCCTACTTCCCATTTGCTTTCCTTCTGCCACTGTCCTCCAGTTTGCCCCTCATGCACCGCAAGTAAGTGAAACCATGCGATACTTGACTTTCTCTTCTTGGCTTATTTCACTCAGCATAATCTCTTTCAGTCCAGTCCATGTTGCTACAAAAGTTGGAT
Source organism: Spilogale gracilis (assembly GCA_004023965.1). Classification (NCBI taxonomy): domain Eukaryota; kingdom Metazoa; phylum Chordata; class Mammalia; order Carnivora; family Mephitidae; genus Spilogale; species Spilogale gracilis. The sequence continues at coordinate 3,760 of PITA01015582.1, forward strand.
ATTCATCCTTTCTGATGGAGGCATAGTATTCTCATTGACAAGGCAGTGTGGACAAGGAGACATAGAAGAAACCAGAAGGTCAGGATGCATGTGCAGCTGGCCTGATGTTTTCTCTTCTCAAACGGGACTTTAAGTCAAGTCCCCAGATGATGCTCAGGAACTGGAGGAATGAAGGAGCCTTCAGTCTGGGTGTTGGTGTGACACGTATTGAACCGATATTATGACGAACTGGTACGTAGGTGAGTTTGTAGAGGTATAGATTTTATTCCCAATACCTTGTGTCATGTGAGAGAATGTATGCGGCAAGGGAGAGTTATATTTGGCATGTCCTCTGCCTCATTCTAGACCTATGATAAACGTACACCAGTATTATGGTCGTATCAGGCCTTGCCATACTTCATAAAAGTAATAATATTCAATGAGGGGCACCTTTGGCTCAGGTCATGATCTCAGGGTCCTGGGATCGAGGCCCGCATCGGGCTCTCTGCTCAGCAGGAAGCCTGTTTCTTCTGCTCTCTCTGCCTGCCTCTCTGCCTATTTCTGATCTCTCTCTGTCAAATAAATAAATAAAATCTTTAAAAAAAATAATATTCAATGAGAGCCACCATTTCTCATTGTTTCATGCATCAGCACAAAAACCTATCAAGAAATGAGTTTTAAAAGAGCACTGGATCTTGGAACATGGAAAAAATAAAATAATGTAATAAAAAAACAAAGGGAAAAAAACAAAAAATAAAGAGAGCACTGGGTGTGGTGCATAAACAATGAATCTTGGAACACTGAAAAAAATGAGATGATCTTTAAGTGGTTTTAAATTGTAAGTTACTGATATGAATCAATTTTGCAGTATTTGGGGAGAAGAGAGCCCATTTTTTTCACACTTTCTGTAAGACTGGTTCTGCCCCTCATCTGAGGGGCTGTTGGGACATTAACCTCAGGCATGTTCTTTGGAAGTGAACCTCTTCCTCATTGTGATCATGCCAATGTCTAGAAATTAGTGAGGGAGGGACTTACCTAAGCCAGCAATGATAGGAAAGGCCCTAGCTTTTGAGACATTTTGAAGGCAGTGAGAGGTTTGTTTTTCATATTACCTCACCATTTCTCTATCAGGAACATTCTTTGCCATGGGCCAAGCCTGGTATGGAGATTTCATGGCTTTGTAAACCGGGAATTGTCCCATTACTGTCATAAGTCCTCGGAATAGAGCTGGGCACAGAGCAGATGCTCTGGATGTGTCAGCTGCCAGTGACTCATTTTATAAAACTGAGAAATCTCTTGTAATAAATATTGAAGGAATACTAGGACAGTCAGAGACCAATGGAAACTTGGTTGATCTTCACATTCTCTGAAAGACCTAGAGAAGGTCATGTTGAGATCTGAAGTAAAAGTCTTGTGTTTGAATAAAAATCACTGTATTTTGATCCATGCTTACTTGGTATTGTTCTGAGTCTTTTTTGAAGTGTTTTATTGAGGTATAATTCACACAGAACTTCTCTGTAAAATGTGTCCCACATACTGTTGGTTTATTGATCTTCTCAAAACCCAGCAGAAATGGGTGTTTACCTGTGTTCAAAATTCAATAAAACATGAATGGCAAGTAATAATAGAACACTCCTTCAAGGCCAGGCACTGGGCTGACTTCTTCAATCTTTACAACCACCATCAAATGCAAAGGATGATGATGACATTTATTGGTCCAAATAGGATACTTTAGAGTGTGAAACAGGTCACAAAACGGATGGACTGCCAGGAGAGCAGCATAAACCATGATTCTTCTGAGAAAACTGAGATGTGTGGTCAACCTCCCTTGGTTGGCAACTTCCTCTGCATTATCCTGGGTGGGATCTGAAGGCAGCCCCTTTACACAGAGAGTAAGGAGAAACCAAAGAAAAGGCCAGCCCCTCTGGTTTGGTATGTGGCAGGTTTAATGATCTAGGGAGCTTACATACCAGGGTTGTCTTGGGTAGCTAGAAGATGGGTTGATTTCTACACTGACATGCCAGAATCAGAAAGTTTACAGAGAGACTTTAAGTCGGTTTAGTCATATATGGTCTCAACACCAGATGACTCTCTCAAGGCATTCTGCTTAGGGCAGCTTCTGGGAGTGGAGCAGGCAAGTAGAACCTACATTCAAAAGAAAGAGGAAGTGGGTAAGGAGCCTCCAGTTGCTTGGGTCCAGGTCATGGGTCAACATGAGGTCATGTTCTCTCACCCAACACCGTCCTATGAAGTGAGTATATTTTCTCACCCCAGCTGTAGACAATGGACCAGAGAGGTCAAGTAAGTTGATCATCAGCCCACACTTGTGGGCAGACTGGGTAAGGACCCAGATGTTCTAGCTAAGAAACAGACTGGGTAAGGACCCAGATGTTCTAGCTAAGAAACAGTTCTCAACATTATTGACCTCCTTAATTTGAGCTTTATAAAATTCTATCTTATGGCTCAAAGGGATTCTTATGATGTTGACTCACATGACTGCCCTATGTGAACTCCAGGTCAATTTCTGTGTGGAACCACCAGATTTATGCTGAGGCCTTTGCTCCCTGTTGTTTCCTCTCACCACAGTCTTTGCCTCAGTCCCACAGGGTTGAGATCTCCTATAATTAATGTGTTCGTATCAGTATGACTCTTTATTTTGCTTAACAGTTGACTTATGTAGTTGGCTGCTCCCATGTTGGGGGCACAAATATTTACAATTGTTAGATCTTGTTGGTGTATAGACCCTTTGAGAATGATGTTGTGTCCTTCTGTGTCTCTGACTACAGTGTTTAGATTAAAATCCAATTTGTCTGATATGAGAATCACTACCCCGGCTTTCTTTTGAGGTCCATTGGCATGAAAGATGGTCCTCCATCCCCTCACTTTCAATCTGGAAGTGTATTTAGATTCAAAATGTGTCTCTTGTAAACAGTATATGGACGGGTCCTGTCATTTTATCCAGTCTGCAACCCTGTGCCTTTTTATTGGAGCATTTAGTCCATTCACATTGACAGTGATTATTGATAGATATGTTTGTATTGACATCATGTTGCCTGTGGAGTTCATGTTTCTATAGATTACCTTTTTAAATTTCTGTTCTGTGTCACTCTTGAGTTCGTTTCTCTTTTATAGACGCTTCTTAGTATTTCTTGTAGTGCTGGCTTGGTGGTTGCATAATCTTTTAGACCTTGGCGGTCCTGGAAGCTCTTTATTTCTCCTTCCATTCTGAAAGTCAACCTTGCTGGGTACATTATCCTTGGTTGCATATTTTTGTCATGTAATTTCCTGAATATGTCTTGCCAGCCCTTTCTGGCTTGCCAGGTTTCTGTGGAAAGGTCCAGCGTTATTCTGATGGTCCTCCCTCTATAGGTAAGGGATCGCTTCACCCTAGCTGCCCTTAAGACATATTCTTTGGTTTTATGATTCATGAATTTCACAATTATGTGCCTGGAGGTTTTTCTGGCCTCATTGATCTTGGGGGGTGTCCTCTCTGCCTCTAGGACACGAACATTTGTTTCATTTTCCAGATTAGGGAAAATTTCATCCATGATTTGTTCAACTATATCTTCTAGGCTTCTCTCTCTCTCAACTCCTTTGGGGATTCCAATAATTCTGATATTGGAGTGTTTCATGGCATCATTTATTTCCCTTATTCTGTTTTCATGGGATTTTAGCTGTTTGCTCCAAGACTTCTCTTGTTCCTCCTTCTTAATCCATCTGTCTTCTAAATCACTAATAGGATCTTTAGCTTCACCTACTCTAGCTGTTAGTGTATCTAAATTAGATTGCATCTTATTAATAGACTTTCTAACCTCAGCTTTCACTTCTGTCATTAGGGCTTCTATTTTGAGACTAATGTTCATTTCCAAATTAGCCATTGCTTGTGCAATTGCTGCCCTGAATTCCATTTCTATCATATTGTTTATGTTCATTTCCAGTAATTCTGTTACCGAGGTTGCAGTCTCCGGGTTCTTCTTCTGTTGGTTGTTCCTCCTCCGAGTCATTGTGGCGAGGAGTGTTTGAGGGGATGTATAGCTAAATATATCAACCATTACCCAAGTGAATTGGTTGCTGGAAGGTTTTGGAGCACTCAGAAGTCACCACCAAAAAGGAAGAAGAAAGAAAAGAGAGAGAAGGGGAGAAAGTAAGCAAGAAAAAAAAAAACAGCTAGAGTGGGGCCCAGTGGTAGTATTTATATGGAACAAAACTACTACAGGGTAAAAAAAAGGGCTATCAAGAGTAAATGGCATCCATATTCAAAGGCAGTCCTAAGGGGGAAATTCATAGCCATCCAAGCCTCACTCAAAAAAATTGAAAAATCCCGAATACATCAACTCCCATTACACCTTAAGGAACTGTAAAATCAACAAAAAAATTGAGCCAACCCCCCACACAAGGCGGGAAATAATTAGGATTAGAGCAGAGATGAATGAATCAGAAACTAGAGATACAATAGAACACATCAACAAAACTAGAAGCTGGTTCTTTGAAAGAATCAATAAGATCGATAAACCATTGGCCAAACTAATCCAAAAGAAAAGGGAGAAGACCCAAATTAATAAAATTATGAATGAAAGGGGAGAGAAGGAAATAGAAACAATCATCAGAAATTACTATCAACAATTATATGCCAATAAGTTTAACATCCTAGAAGAGATGGATACATTCCTAGAAACCTATAAACTTCCAAGACTGAAACAGGAAGACATTGACAATTTGAATAGACCTATATCTAGCAATGAGATCGAAGCAGTGATCAAAAACCTCCGTAAAAACAAGAGTCCAGGACCAGACGGATTCCCTGGGGAATTCTACCAAACATTCAAAGAAGAAATAACACCTATTCTCCTGAAGCTCTTTCAAAAAATAGAAAGGGAAGGAAAACTCCCAGACTCTTTCTATGAAGCCAGCATTACTCTAATCCCCAAGCCAGACAAAGACCCCTTTAAAAAGGAGAACTTCAGACCAATATCGCTGATGAATATGGATGCCAAGATTCTCAACAAGATCCTTGCTAACAGGATCCAACAGTACATTAAAAAGATTATCCACCATGACCAGGTGGGTTTTATCCCAGGGATGCAGGGGTGGTTCAACACTCGCAAAACAATCAACGTGATAGAACAAATCAATAAGAGAAGAGAGAAGAACCATATGATACTCTCAATTGATGCAGAAAAGGCATTTGACAAAATACAACATTCGTTCCTGATCAAAACTCTTCAAAGTATAGGGATAGAGGGAACATTTCTCAACCTCATAAAATCTATCTACGAAAAACCCACAGTGAATATCACTCTCAACAGGAAAAAACTGACAGCTTTTCCTCTGAGATCAGGAACAAGACGAGGATGCCCACTCTCACCACTACTGTTCAACATAGTGTTAGAAGTCCTAGCAACAGCAATCAGACAGCAGAAAGAAATAAAAGGTATCAAGCTTGGCAAAGAAGAAGTCAAACTCTCTCTCTTTGCAGATGACATGATACTATATGTGGAAAACCCAAAAGACTCTACCCCCAAACTACTGGATCTCATACAACAATTTGGTAATGTGGCAGGATACAAAATCAACGCGCAGAAATCAGTTGCAGTCTTATACACTAACAACGAAAAAATAGAAAGGGAAACCAGAGAATTGATTCCGTTTATTAGAGCACCAAAAACCTATACTGCCCAGAGCAATCTATACTTTCAATGCCATCCCAATCAAAATTCCACCAACATTCTTCAAAGCATTGGAACAAACAATCCTAAAATTTATATGGAACCAAAAAAGACCCCAAATCGCTAAGAAATTGCTGAAGAAGAAAAGCAAAGCTGGGGGCATCTCGTTACCTGACTTCAGGCTTTATTACAAGGCTGTGATTACCAAGACAGCATGGTACTGGCACAAAAACAGAGAAATAGACCAATGGAACAGAGTGGAGAGTCCAGATATGGACCCACAAATCTATGGGCAAATCATCTTTGACAAAGCAGGGAAAAATATCCAGTGGAAAAAAGACAGTCTCTTCAAAAAATGGTGCAGTGAAAATTGGACAGCTACATATAGAAGAATGAAACTAGACCATTCTCTTACACCACACACAAAGGCAAACTCAAAATGGATGAAAGACCTCAACGTGAGGCAGGAATTCATCAAAATCCTGGAAAAGAACATAGGCAGTAACCTCTTTGACATCAGCCACAGCAACTTCTTTCAAGACATGTCTCCAAAGGCAAAGGAAACAAAAGCGAAAACAAACTTCTGGGTCTTCATCAAAATAAAAAGCTTCTGTACAGCAAAGGAAACAGTCAACAAAACAAAGAGGCAACCCACAGAATGGGAGAAGATATTTGCAAATGACACTATAGACAAAGGGTTGGTATCCAAGATCTATAAAGAACTATTCAAACTCAACATCCAAAAAGAAGATGAACACATCAAAAAATGGGCAAGAGACACGAAGAGGCACTTCTCCATAGAAGATATACAAATGGCTAACAAACACATGAAAAAAATGTTCAGCGTCACAAGCTATCAGGGAAATTCAAATCAAAACCACACTGAGATATCACCTTACATCAGTCAGAATGGCCAAAATTAACAAGTCAGGAAACAACAAGTGTTGGAGAGGCTGCGGAGAAAGGGGAACCCTCTTATACTGTTGGTGGGAATGTAAACTGGTGTAGCCGCTTTGGAAAACTGTGTGGAGATTCCTTAAAAAATTAAAAATAGAGCTCCCCTATGACCCTGCAATTGCACTACTGGGCATTTACCCCAAAGATACGGATGTAGTGAAAAGAAGGGCCATATGTACACCAATGTTCATCACAGCAATGGCCACAATCGCCAAACTGTGGAAAGAGCCAAGGTGCCCATCAACAGATAAATGGATAAAGAAGATGTGGTCCATATATACAATGGAATACTACACCTCCATCAGAAAGGATGAATATCCAACTTTTGTAGCAACATAGACTGGATTGGAAGAGATTATGCTGAGTGAAATAAGCCAAGTAGAGAAAATCAAGTATCACATGGTTTCAGTTACATGCGGTGCATAAGGGGTAATATAGAAGACAGTAGGAGAAGGAAAGGAAATGGGAAGTAGGGTAATTCAAGAAGAGAAACAAAACAAGAGAGACTTTGGAAACAGAAACAAACTGAGGGACTTGGATGGAGCGGGTGGGCGATGGGAGAGCCTGGTGGTGGGTACTGAGCGCACCTATTGCATGGAGCACTGGGTGTGGGGAATGGGTAATAAATCTTGGACACTGAAAAAAAAATTTAAGTAACAATAACAAAAATTTTTTAAAAAGCTGTATTTATAAAGCATACAGCTTTTGGGGTAGCTCCAGGAGCTTAATAAATTGCCTTTGCCCCCCGATGTTGGGGTTTTACAGTTTGGGTGTTGTCCTCTTGTGCTTCTGGCTTGCCTTCTGGGGGAGGAGCCTGCCACGCTGGTTTCAGTCCCTTCTACCTGGGCTGTATCTCTCCGCTCCCTTCCTAGGGACTGGGCACCATGGCAACCATGTTTTCAGGCTTTAGTTCTCTGGAAGGTTTGTTCTTTTGTGGCTCCCACAGAATGGGAGAAGATATTTGCAAATTACATATCAGATAAAGCGCTATACAAGATCTAAAAAGAATGTCTTAAACTCAACACCTAAAAAACAAGTAATCCAGTCAATAAATGGGCAGAAAACATGAATAGACACTCCTCCAAAGAAGATTTATGAATGGCTAACAGACACTTGAAAAATTGTTCAACATCACTAGCCATCAAGGAAATTCAAATCAAAACTACAATGAGATACCACCTCATGCCAGTTAGAATGGCAAAAATTAACAAGGCAGGAAACAACAAATGTTGGTGAGGATGTGAAGACAGGGAAAATATTTTACATAGCTTTAATTGTGCATTATCCTGAAACTTCATTTTCCTATGTTCTCCTCTAAGATTTTGATGGATTCCTGTCTATTATTTCAGCCTCTTCAATAAATGGTGCTGGGAAAATTGGACAGCCACATGCAAAGAATGAAGCTGGACCATTCTCTTACTCCACACAAAGTTAAACTCAAAATTAATGAAAGACTCAGATTTGTAATGGAAGGAGGAGCAGCCAAGGATTTTTTATCTGCTATCCCAGGGCAGAAGACTCTAATTTTTCACTGCAGTGGGGATATAGGGGTAAGGCACTGCAATAGGTGTGGAAGGGACTTTGGGAATACTGCTTTCAGGGGAGTCCCAAGTTCATGGTGTGGAAATTCAACCAGATGGCACATGTCTTCTAAGCACTGAAAACCTGGCCCCCATTAGCCTTTGTGACTGAATCTTATGACCTACATCAAACAGTGAATGGGCTGAGAGGCACTGTTATTTACCTTACTTCTACAAATTGCATGGAGCCCTGGGTGTGGGGCATAAACAATGAATCTTGGAACACTGAAAAAATAAAATAAATTATTATTAAAAAATAGAAAAATATTTAATGTAAGTGTTTCATCTTCATCTGTGGACGCAGGAGACAGGAGAAGGAGGGTCTCTGGCCTCCCTATTGGTGCCATAAGGAAGAGAGTTGTGGGCAGGAAGTGGTCTGCTGGAGAACCCAGTCAGCTGCCCTCCTTGCTAACAGTAGACTGGGTTCCCTCCCTTCTAGCTGTCTCCCTATTCAACAATCCCAACACCCACATGGAATTCTGCTGTGACTGTGTCCACTTGGAGGGGGGAGTGGCCCCTCAGGAAGGCTCCCAGGCAAGCACCCAGCCAGGTTTTGGCAATATGAGGTGTCCCAAGTGTCCCCCTCCTCAGGACTGTATGGGGAACTTGGTGTCCAGGCGGTGACCTGAGAAGGAGGTCAGATGCTCTGTGCTGCCTTAGTGTAGCTCCCCAGGTGTGGTGTCATCCACCCTGCCCCCACCTTTCACCCAATCAGGGATGAACAGGGAGGCAGTTACCTCTACCACCTGTGCCCCTGAAAGAGTACCACCCTTAATGTCCCCCTGGCTGCTCAGCTGAGCAGAAGCCTCTATACACAAAGAAGAAAGAAATTATCAATGTACTTGTAATTAGCTTTTTGTTGTTGTTGTTGTTGTTGTTATAGGGTATCTAATCTGTGCAACTCCTCACTTCCATCTGGGCTGGAATGACTTCTTGAGGTGGGTCACATAGTATCTGAATTATAGTCTTAATAGTTAGCTGCATCTAGAAGGAAGAAGCTCCTCATTTCAAGTGCAAAAGCTGGGCAGGTGATAGCATTAGCTGAAAAAAAAGAAATTCAATTGGCGTAAGGAAAATAATTTCCCTCTAGGTCCCTGAAATCAGAACTAGACAGGAACCCCAGAGAATTTATGATCTCATCCCACAATAATGCCAGTGACAATGCCTGATCTTGGAAGCTGTGACTCCTTCATATTGCAGAGCAAGCAACAGAGGAAGGACTCAAATATAGACTTACTGATTGCTAGTTCAGTCCTTTTTAAAGCACATACTCTCCTTCCAAGACCTTCTTGGTGCTGAATTTTACTTTCTTTTTATTTCAATCAATTAAGTGTGCTTGAATGGAATGACACCTTGTTTTTGTCTTGGATATTGGGGAATAGGAGATTTTAGTAGTCAATTATTAAGTGAATGGTAGAATCAGATCATTCCAGAGGGCAGAGAATGGGAGGGTCAATCTGGAGAAGAGCAGGTCACACTAAGTATTTATTTTTAAAAGATTTTATTTATTTATATAACCGAAAGAGAGAGAGAGATAGAGAGAGAAACATGGGAAGTGGCAGACAGAGGGCAAGAGAAAGGCAGGCTTCCTGCTGAGCATAGAGCCCGAAGTTGGGCTCCATCCCAGGACAAGGACCATAGGATCATGACCAGAGCTGAAGGTAGACACTTAACTGACTGAGCCACTCAGGAGCACCAAGGTCACACTATTTATATGTTGGAAGATGCTAGCTTGAGACTAAAGAATAAGATTGTGTCATTGGATGCAGATGTGTTAAAAAGCTACACACACTCATACAAACACAACTCCCCTGGTAATTAGTTAGAACACATTCCAAGCTTACCCACAAAGTTATGACTGGCTCTTTTATTCCAGCAGTGATGTGCAGAATATCTTAGAGAGGGTGAGAGGCAGGACTGGGTCTCTCTCCTGACCACTGTAACTGTGTGGAGACCTGAAGTAACCACCTTCCCTAGTGTGCATTCTCTATTCCCCCAAATCTCTGTAACCATGCTGTGGTCAGGGAGGTATCCTATCAGGATCGAATAAGATCCTGATAAATGTCTAACTATGCAGAGAATTTGAGGGGTTTAAATCAGAGGCAACACAGGGAAAGAGGAAGATGTTGAGAAAATCAGATAAAATAGAAAGACTGAAGAAGAATTGGGCCAGTATCAAGGATAAAAAGACATGTAAAAATACTGTGGAATGGATGGCCAGAATTAATCTAGATAAACAGAAATCCCACCCCTGAGTGTACTCATTTTATTACAAAATACAAGTAACACTCCTAGAAAACCAGGAGGACTGGTAGATACAGTGAGGTCTACTCACTGGTGGATTGAGTGAGTGAGTGCTGCTTATTCCCAGTGCCCCCTTGAAGATTTATTCTCAGAGACTAAGACAACACTGGCTCTTGTGGAAGTGAGAACTCTCCCCAAACTCTTCCAGCTGTAACATTTTATGAGCCTGAATCTATGAGTGAAAAAGCTGTGGACTCAACTGGCACCGGAAAAACTCTGGGAATGAGAATGTCTGGGAACCAGCAGTTATCAGCTTAGTAGCCAAAGCTAGACTCTTGACACAGTTAATCTCAGTCCATTGTTCTAGATACTCTTGTGGTATGTGTCAAACCCAAGGGTGAGGAGAGACTGGAGAGATTAAGCATTTTGTGGAAGGTCAAAGCCCTGGTAAGTGGCAGAGCCATGATTCAAACCTATATCTCATGACCTCTTGTTTCTAAAACACAGACCACAGATAAGGAGAGATGTTTCAATGGAAAAGTCTTAAAAATTGGCCACAAATTAAAAAAAATAGTTTTTAAAACTTCCAAGGTGTTGATCATTGAGAAAAAGAACATGGGCTTGGGAGATGGGGTTGGGGGGAGGGCAAGGTCACAAGCAGAGGAAAAAGAGGAAAGCCAACCTAAAGTTCACCTAGTTCAGAGAAAAGTACTCACCAGGGCTGGTGCCTGTCTGATGAGAGATGATACTCACCCTCACAGCAGTAAGAGCCAGAGTGACCAGCAGGACACTCAAGGACACCCGCATTGTTTATTTTGCTTTGAGTTTTTAGCTTTAGTGAAAGGTGAGCAACTAGGAGCTGAACTGGGGGTCCTGAGGAGCCCAGGACAATTTATACCTAGAGAGACTCCCTGGTGCTGCCAAAATAAACATATGGTCAGGTCACGGGCCTTCTTTCAGCCCCCATTCCTCTTTCGGGGCTCTTGTGATCCTTCAGTGTCAGAGACTCCTATGGAATGGTCACAGCTCCTGTTCATAGGCATTGCTGGCAGCATTCCCCTCTCCTTTGTAGCAAACACTGAGGTTGTGGTTTTACAAATGTATAGCCAACAGTTGATGCAAGCCCTCCCGGATGTTAGGTCCTGTGGTCCAGGAGCAGCCTCTGATTTTGCTCATCTTTACTTAATATAATTCCTGGCACACAGGAGAAGAAAAGTAAATATTCTTGGAGTAAATGAATGAGTATGAATCAACAAACCACTAAATTTGTTTAGGGAGTATCTTCAAGATGAAATGATGCCTGCTATGCCAATTTCCCTTTGGGCAGGTGAGGGAGAATGGTCAGTAGCATGGTGACCCCAGTGAGAGAAATGGGTGGTTTTTGGCATCCCAAGAGAAGGCAATGCCAAGAGGAAGACTATGTATTCAATACACATTTCCCATTCTAAGCTAATATTTTAATAAATACCAGTCCAAATGGCCAAAATTAATAGGACAGGAAACAACAAGTATGGATAGGATGTGGAGAAAGGGGAACCCTCTTACACTGTTGGTGGGAATGCAAGTTGGTGCAGCCTCTTTGGAAAACAGCATGGAAATTCCTTAAAAAAATTAAACATAGAGCTATCCTATGACCCTGCAATTGCAGTACTGGGTATTTACCCCAAAGATACAGATGTAGTGAAAGAAGGACCATATGTACCCAAATGTTCATAGCAGCAATGACCACAATCGCCAAACTGTGGAAAGAGCCAAGGTACCCTTCAACAGATGAATGGATAAAGAAGATATGGTCCATATATACAATGGAATATTACGCCTCCATCAGAAAGGATGAATACCCAACTTTTGTAGCAACATGGACCAGATTGGAGGAGATTATGCTGAGTGAAATAAGCCAAGTAGAGAAAGTCAAGTATCATATGGTTTCACTTACTTGTGGAGCATAAGGAGTAACATGAAGGACAGTGGGAGAAGGAAAGGAATTGTGAACTGGAGTAAATCAGGGAGGGAGATGAAACTTGGGAAACTCTGGACTCTGAGAAACAAACTGAGGGTTTTGGAAGGGAGGGGGTGGGGGATGGGTGATCCTGGTGGTGGGTATTGAGGGCATGAATTGCATGAAGCACTGGGTGTGGGGCATAAACAATGAATCTTGAAACACTGAAATAAATTATTTTTAAAAATTGAAGATGTCAACTATTTTAAGTTATTTTTTTAAAGATTTTATTTATTTGACAGAGAGAAACACAGCCAGAGAGGGAACACAAGCAGGGGGAGGGAGAGAGGGAGAAGCAGGCTTCCTGCCGAGCAGGGAGCCCTATGTGGGACTTGATCCCGGGTCTCCGGGATCATGACCTGAGCCGAAGGCAGTCGCTTAACCAACTGAGCCATCCAGGTGCCCCAACTATTTTAAGTTATTTTAAAAATTCAGTGTTGTCCCAATCAGAATCATGATAGTTTTTTTAAATTTTATTTTATTTTTTCAGTGTTCCAAGATTCATTGTTTATGCGCCACACCCAGTGCTCCATGCAGTACATGCCCTCAGTACCCACCACCAGGCTCTCCCATCCCCCCACCCTCTCCTCTCCAAGACCTTCAGTTTGTTTCTGAGTCCAAAGTCTCTCATGTTCCGTTTCTCTCCCCGAATTACCCTACTTCCCATTTCCTTTCCTTCTCCTACTGTCCTCCATATTATGCCTTATGCACCACAAGTAAGTGAAACCTTGACTTGACTTTCTGTACTTGGCTTATTTCACTCAGCATAATCTCTAAAGTGCTCTTTGTTCGGGGAACAACATAATATGATAGTTTTATGCTCAATTTGGAATCTAAAGTACTATTTGGATCTTTCTAAATTAGAATGCCTCAATTTATTGAGCCATGGGGAGGAGGTCAACTTTCAGTCCAGACTAACTGCGTTCAAGCTCAGGTCTGGCACCTTCTAGCTGTGGGGACCTCAGCAAGGTGACCTTGTGAGGATAAACAAATTATTATAGGAAAAATGCTCAGCACAGTGTCTGGCAGTAAATGCCAGCTATTATACTTGTGTAAAGAAAGAGGAAAATATAAGTAGAATGTCAAACAAAAGGAATTACTTCATTCCCAAAATCAAATATGAAACTGAATCTCACTGATTCTGCCAACAAGGAATGTTTATTGTTAATGGTAACAGAGTGTGTCTCAGATTCGCACTCCGGTTCGACCAGAATGTCTCTCACTTAGGATCATTTCTTTTTTTAATTTGAATTTAATTAACCAATGTATACTACATCATTAGTTTTTGGCATAATGTTCGATGATACATTCCTTGGGTATAACACCCCGTGCTCATCCCGTCACGTGCCCTCCTTAATGCCCATCACCCTTGTTACCATCGCCCCACCCACCTCTCTTTCCACAACTCTTAGTTTGTTTCCTGGAGTTAAGAGTCTCATATGGTTTGTCTTCTCTTTTATTTCTTCCCTTTTAACTTTCCCTCCCTTCCCCTATTGTCCTTTGGGCTATTCCTTATGTTCCACATATGAGTGAAACCATATAATAACTGTCTTTCTCTGATTGACTTATTTCACTACTTTTCAGTTACTTAATTCATTGTTTTGTGATCATGTCCAAGTGGCTGTTACTGTGATTTTAAAAGAGATTATGAAACAGTAGTCACCAAAATCTCCCTTAGTGGCCAGGTCATTGTCACTTGCCAAGTTAATTAGTTAAGTAAATTACTGTATCAGTACTCTACTTAATCCTTGAGGATTACATACAAATAATGTGCTTATGTATATATATGTATGCATATATAATAAATATATTACATGTGTAAAATCCTAAATGGTGACTATTGGAACTAAAGAGACAGGAGGGTGGTGAGGGGTTAGATACTAGTTATCCACAAGCCCCACAGAGTTCTTGGTCTCCTGTTCTTAGCAGGATGCACAGATCACACATGTCCCTTCTGGCCCAGGTGGAAATCCCAGGGATTCTCTAGGATTTTTGTCTTCAACTGGCAAACACGTACCAGGGGGAAGATATTTGTAAGGGGTTACTTCTAGATCATAACATCCATATATACTGTTACCATACACATACATGTGGTCACCCAGACCTCCTTCGCACATCCACTTACATGATCCTTTTTGTTTCAATTGCCAAAGACAGAAGACACATGTGTTTATCCATCAGAACCTTCACATAGAGCCTGGACTGTGCATGTACAAATCTGCAGCTTAAAAAAACTTAAACAATTTAAACTATTTTGTGAACACAAAAAATGTTTATATATGAAATGGTTTCTAATTCCCTGGTTTTATAAAGTCAAACCTAGTTTAGCTGGGACTGAAAAATCATTAAAAATAATTTTAAATGACGTATCACAATGGCATGTTTAATTCAAGGAATTCATAAGAATTCAAAGGCTTAGAATGCCATCATTACCACAAACTCATTCTTTTGACATCTGCAAAAAGTGGTGAGTATTTTCAGAATTTACATTTATAAAAGTGAAAAAGGCAAATAAAACTACCTCATTTTAACAATAAATGATATTATCCATAGATGTAAAATATCAAAGTAGGGCTTTTTCTGCTCAATATAAGAAGCATTTATCAATAATATTTACATCATATATTTAAGAAGAATAAAAAATGTATCTTGGATCTTTATCCAAAGGTGTAAGCATCTCTACTGGCACACACCATACTCTACGGTATAAACTCCTCAAAGCCATTTTGTTACTTCTTCCCTTGCCATTGTGCATGGTGGACCCTGAGATTTATGGGTTGAAGTTAATCCAGGAAATGTGCGGTTTGATGCACCACTACTTATTACTTACTCCAGACCATATACATATAATGCATGCTCAGACTTCTTGCTACAAGCTCTGACCTGCAAAGGGAGGTCCACGCAATGGGAAAGACCACTGGGCATCAGAAATTGTGTGGTTTTTTTCACCTTATTAACTAACTCTTGCCATGAAGTGGTAGTCCTGTGATGTCTCCATCTCTTTTCTGTGTCCTAACCTAGAAAGAAGGTAGGAAAATATCAGAAATGCTTGGTTTGCTGCTGAATTTTCTGTAACAGTTTCTCATTGTGTGCACTGCCCTATTCGCACAGCTTATCATGTTGGGAATCTAGCCCAGGTGCCATTTGGGACACAAGAGTTTGGGGATGCTCTGTCCACCTGTAAATTGACTTCATACATTGTCTTCCATCAGCAGGTACTCCCATGGCCCAGCTATGTCATGTACACTCTCTGTATGACCTAAGGCCTCCTTTCCTGAAAAGGCAGAAGCTGTGTTCAAGACAACACATGTTGCCTCAGGAGCACAGTTTTCATTTTGTATTTGGAAATAACTTCCAACTTACAGCAACATTGCCAATGACGTATCCATTAGAAGAAGACCTTTCACCTTTGCCAGATCCTCTTATCGTTGTGTATTGATTCATTTATTTTAGTATACAGTCTCTTCTGGAGAACTCCACTCAACAAGGACTCAGGCTGGTCTCAATTTATGGGACAAATTTTCCAATAGCTATGCAAAGTCAAACATCAATTTACAACCATATATTCCATCCCAAGTCTAGAGCTCTGACAAGGTCATACACAAATCAATGGCAAACAAAAAACTAAGGAAACTGCCGTGACCAGGCCTAGTGTGGCCTAAAGTCTTCTCAATGTCATGATGTATGCAGGGTTCATTCATGCGGCTGCAGAACTCTGTCCCCGTGAAATTGTCATGAGCCCATGAGACTTCCCTCCAGCGATTTTCTTCCGTCAGAACACATTTGCCTGTCAAGGACTCTCCTTTCATCCTAAGCTCCTTTTAAGCTGGACTCAAGGCTACCAGACCAAGGTGAGGCTTGTGTCAGTGCATCTGTTCTTCCTTGGGAATTGTTTTCACATAAAGCAGTTCTAGAGGGGCTGCCCTGTGGCACTCAAGCCAGGTGCCAACAACTCTTCTTGACCATCCCCGCAGTCAGGCAAGTGTGCTGGTCCATCCCTGAGGTACATGCTCCTCATTGTAAGTCAAGCCCACATGTGAACAGGAAACTTGAGGACATCAAGTCACAAAACCACCAAAGATACTTCTCAATCAGGGGGTGTTTGAGTCCTCTGCAAAGACTCAGGTAAATGGCACTCAGATGCCACTTAGGATGATGAAAGTAAGCAGATTTTTTCCTCCACCTTTAGCCTAGGGAGGAAAGTAGTTACCCTGTGGTATCAAGTTGTTTCTAAATTTTGGAAGTGCTGTATGAAGAAGGAGGCCAAGTAACCTCAGGACTTGTGAAGTGTGCCAGGAAGCTGTCAAGACTATTTATTTATCAAGTTGATTAATTTCGTTTCTCATCTATGGGCAGCAAACTATTGACTATTAACTCTTCAAAGAATCAGACAAATGGCTTCCAAGGGGCTGGAAATAATAACTGTAGATTAAATCACTGTGTGCAAGATAGACTCTATGTTTTCTTTTCTTTTATTTATATTTATTTTTAAACATTTAATTTTTTAAGTTATCTCTACACCCAACAGGGACTTGAACTTATAACCCCAAGCTCAAGAGTCCCATGCTCTACTGATTAAGCCAGCCAGGCATCTCAAAGAACATCTGTATTTTTAATATTTGTAACTGTCTTCAGAGCCTCTCCAAGACATCGTAACATGTCACGAGTCTGACAGCAAAATCAGAGAGTACCTATTTGCTACTTGATTAAAAATACCAACCCCAACCAATGTGATAGCTTTTTTTTTACACATTTTTTTACAATTTATTTTTTTATCATGTTCAGTTAGCTATGTTTCTTAGTTCCAGAATTGCTTTGTCCCATGTCTCTATCACTAGAACTGATGGCCTGTGAATTACATATCCCTGTCTCTCTTGCCAGGGCAGCCTTGTGTGGTTCTCCCATGCAAGGAGCTAATGGGTATCTGAAGGTGGGAAGAAGGCAGAAGGCAGTGTCTGCAATGGTGACTGTCATGTATGGGCTCCTGAGTTCTCACTCAGGCAGGCTGGTACCAACAAAAGCAGCTTTCTCTTCACCTGAAGTCATGAGGTCTGGGCAACACCATTGTTCTTTTTCTCTTCTAATTCTAGGGGTGGAAGTGTCTTCTTGCAATTTTCAATCAATGGATGTTCTGTGTATTCCCTACTGTCTTTTAAAAAAAATTTTTAAGTAAGTTTTCAATTTTAATTGAAGTATAGTTAATATAGGATGTTATATTAGTTTCAGGTGTACAGTATAAAGATTTAACAATTCTATGCATTACTCAGGGTTCATTGTGATAAATGCACTCTTAACCCCCCTAACCTATTTCACCCATCGCCCATCCACGTCCCCTCTAGCAATCAGCATTTTGTTTTCTATAGTTGAATCTACTTTTTGGTTTCTCTCTCTCTATCTCTCTTTTCCTTTGCTCATTTCTTTTGTTTCTTAAATTCTACAGCAATGAAAATGAGTGAAATCATACGGCGATTTCTTTGACTAATTACTTTGCTTAGCATTGTACCCTCTGGTTTCAGCCACATTGTTGCAAATGTCAAGATTTCATTCTTTTTATGGCTGGATCATATTCCACTGTTTACATATATCCCACATCTTCTTTAGGCATTCATTTACTGATGGCCACTTGAGCTGCTTGCCTAATTGGGCTAGGGTAAATAGTGCTGCAATACAATGGCCACAATCGCCAAACTGTGGAAAGAGCCAAGGTGCCCTTCAACAGACAAATGGATAAAGAAGATGTGGTCCGTATGTACATTGGAATATGCTTCCATCAGAAAGGATGAATACCCAACTTTTGTAGCAACATGGACTGGACTGGAGGAGATTATGCTGGGTGAAATAAGCCAAGTAGAGAAAGTCAAGTATCGTAGGGTTTCACTTACTTGTGGAGCATAAGGAGTAATATGGAGGACAGTAGGAGAAGGAAAGGAAATGGAACTGGGGTAAATCAAGGAGGGAGATGAAACATGAGACACTTTGGACCCAGGAACCAACTGAGGGTTTTGGAAGGGAGGGGGTGGGGAGATGGGTGAGCCTGGTGGTGGGTATTGAGGGCATGTATTGCACGGAACCCTGAGTGTGGGGCATAAACAATCACTCTTGGAACACTGAAAAAATAAAATAATTAATAAAATATAAAAATTTAAAAAATAGTGCTGCAATAAGCATAGGGGTACATGTCTCCCTTCAAATTAGTGTTTTTATATTCTGGGGGTAATGTATTCCCTGCATATTAGTCCTTCAAACACCTTTATTACAAATTCCTGGATGAAGTTCTCTTTGTCCAATATACCTAGAATGCTTTCTATTTCCTTTATTGGACAGTGAAAAACACTATAAAAGTCTATTTATAGCTAAGTGATTGTATGTGTGAAAATGTCTAACTTGCAGAATTACAAAGGAAAGAGAAACCCCATTGTGGACAGGACTAGGGGTCATATAGAGAAAAAGTTAAAGTATCCACAAACTCTAAGGCCCCAGTGTTCAACATTTTCTTCATGAATACTCTCAACATCTTCAAAAGTATGTGATCAACACCATTACCATTGTCCAGAAATTCTTCTAATTCATGGCTCCATGGAGATTGATCCTACACAATATTTTGTGATGTTTTATCACTTCAGCCTCCGCAGCTACCCTTATAATTAATGTGCTTAAAGAAAATCTTTACCTGAAGAAAACTGTGGAACTTTTACTTCTGTCTTCTCTGGTGAAACACCATATGCTGGACAAAGAAAGAATGAGGATAAGGTATTTGTCCCAATGTCTCTGCTCTCATCCTTTCCTATTTTCAGCTTTAATAGTTATTCATATCCTTCTGTAAGTCTTGATTCCTCTTTCATACAAAAAGCACCTCACTCTACAGGGGTTTTCTCCAGTACATGCTTGGACTTCAGTTTCCTCTTAATTCATTTCTCTGTAGACTTTATCCTATCCTATTTGCTTTCTATTGACCAAGGTATCTTAAAAATTTGTAATCAAACTTTGTCACTCCCTTCACCCACACTGTTGAGTTTACTGTTTTATTCTTTCATTATTTTAATATTGTTCTCGTTATTTGGGGGGATTGTAAAGGATAAGCAATGATTAAATTCATGTTCAATCTATGTGTTTGATCCAATCTCAGGTGACGTGTTTGATTTTTATGGACAGTGCTTTGACTGACAGATGAATTGGGATGATCATAGGCCTGTGGTGACAAACAGTTGTTTTTTTAAAGCCAATATAACTCCTTGACATCTGACATTTGTTTCTGTACTGAGAAATCTTAATTTCCTGTATGTGATGGTAGTGACAAAGATAAAGGTAATTCCAGGGAAGAGAGTAGAGCAACAGCAGGGAAATAGTTTGGTATTATTTAAGGGGAAAAAGTGGTCCACTATTACAGTTTTGAATCTGCTACCCGTGAGACGGCCCAAACTGGGTGTCCTGATGCCTTCCCAACATCAACAGGCAAGAGGCAGGGAAGCTTGTGAGTAAATCAAGGATTTGAAGCATGGATCTACTTCTCCAGCTCTAGGGTTTATGGACTATATCACCTTGGGACAGTCATTCAATATTTCTAAATTTCAGTATGTGGAAACCACTCTTTATTTAAAAGTAAATTATAGAAATTAAATACTAGTCTCCATATGAAACATGAAGTATAGTGTTTTATCCAGATCACCCCTTTAAGAGGGCCATAGATCCAGACAGTGTCATTCCCCTCCAAAAAAGACACTTTGAGTCGTCTTCACCTCCTCCCTAGCTTTCTCCCCTAAATCTCCCACCCTTTTCCTACTACACACCACCAGCATGATCATTTATCTATTATCGCTACCCTCAGTAGTCAACCCTCAACTTAAGATCTACTCTGGGATTCATAACTTCATCCGCCTATGTTGCCCTCAATTTCTCATATCCTACTCCATGGGTCTAAAATCTGAAGAGATGGTCATTAAATTACACCTGAAATGATTACGTGGAACCCTCTTTTATTAAAAAAACAGAGTTGCTCAGTTCTCATGAACTAGCACAAATCCGGTGAATCTCATTTTTAGTCCCTTGGACCACTGCATCCAGGAACCACATGTTAAGGACTCCTCCTAGTGGCCAACAGTATTCTGCAGGTGTTCCTGGAAATCGCATATTGGACACGAAATAGCGCCTCCTGAAGTTTCAAACCTTAAACCTGGAGTTTAACAAAATCTCACTGAACATTTCATTTCCTATTATATGAGAGTCCCACCGGTTGACCTAACTGTGCCATGCCCTGCTCAGTGGTCAACTTAAAAAGTTTAACATATGAATACTTATAACCCACAAAGAAATGAGTGAAAATAATGGCATAATAACTATTTGAAATGATAAATTATGGAAGACATCAAGTGCCAGAAGAAAAGTCCTATGAACTTTCATCACCACCTATGATGGTATAGCTTTTAGAGACCAACACTTCTTCCAGTAACAAGCAGGAAATCTAGATAACACAGAAATTGGATGTTTGAAGGGGTTAGTGACCAACCAAAGCAGTAGGACCTGAGGGTCAGGATTATAGAAAAGGAGTAGCTACAAAGAAATGAGCATAACTTTCTAGACCATGTTTCCCCTTCAAGCTCTTGACAGTTTCCAGAAATACATGGTATCGGATGTTGAAAAGCAAGCAACACCATGCAAAGAAACCGACTTTGAAGGCAAAAGTGACATTGGGAATTCCCACCGAGCAG
This sequence comes from Spilogale gracilis, assembly GCA_004023965.1. Lineage (NCBI taxonomy): Eukaryota > Metazoa > Chordata > Mammalia > Carnivora > Mephitidae > Spilogale > Spilogale gracilis. The sequence goes on from PITA01015582.1 coordinate 24,890, forward strand.
ATTTACAGACTCAGACTTGTGTGGTGAATTAAAAAATGTAGGAAGATCTACACTGACACCTTATTAATAAAATTGTGTGGGCTTCTGCTTGAAGATTTATCGACTCTGTGCTCTTTTTGAGAGTGCTTTTGACTGTATCTTCAACCAGACCTCTGCTTCCTCTGTAGCAAGTATAGTCAAGTCTTTTATTCCCACATACTAATTTTCTATTAAAATACAATTTAGTTAACATATAGTGTATTATTAGTTTCAGGGGTAGAATTTAGTGATTCATCAGTTGCATAGAACACACAGTGTTCATTACATTAAGTGCCCACCTTAATGTCCATCACCAAATTACCCAATCCCCCACCCTTCTCCCCTCCAGCAACCTTCAGTCTGTTCCCTAGAGTTCAGCATCTTCTATGGTTTGCCTCCCTCTCTATTTTCTTCTTATTTTATTTTTACTTCCCTTCCCCTGTGTTCTTCTGTTTTGTTTCTTAAATTCCACATATGAGTGGAATCATATGGTATTTGGCTTTCTCTGATTGGCTTATTTTGCTTAGCATAATGCCCCTAGTTTCATCCAAGTCATCGCAAGTGGCAAGGTTTTATTCTTTTGATGGCTGTGTAATATTCCTTTATCTTCATTCATCTGTCAATGGGCATCTGGGCTCTTTCCATATTTTGGCTATTGTGGACATTGCTGCATTATTAACCATCAAACCTAATCTTAAAATGTGGGTTGGCCTTTTTTTTCTTTTTTGACTGATTTGCCAGTGTGCTGTTCCTCCATTTTTTCCCATTTTTGGTAGTGGTTACCTACACACTGAGTGGTTAGGTGACCAAAAGATTAGCATCTGGAAATGTGGATGGTAGTTAGCAAAATAGCAAATGTTGGCTATAGCTAATATTAGAAATAATGAATATTTCCAGGTATTTTATGTACAGTATGAATGCCTGCCAATATAATAATGTAACTTTCACACTCATCCTACCCCTAACCCCCAGTCCCAAGGTAGGCTGGGTGTGTGGGGCATAAACAATGAATCTTAGAATATTGAAAAAAATATAATAAATTATTATTTAAAATAAAAGAGCTATCTACCTAGGAGGAACAGCAAGGAGAGAAGAAGTAAAGAAACCAAAAATTCCTGTGGCCATGTACTGTGTTGGGAACATTCCAATATATTTTTTTCATTGACCCTCACAACAAATAAGTATCAATACAGACAAATGACTTGCCTAGCATCATAGAACAGGGCAGTGGCACAATTAAAATTCTGACCCAGGCATGTCTGATTTCAATCCTAGGGTGAGAACCCCAGACTTAGCTGCTAAAAATTCTTGCTTCTGACAATATCTAGCTTCTGGCCCTGCAGCAGAGGAGATGGGACACTTTTCACACTCAGCCTACCTTGGGACTGGGGGTTAGGGGTAGGATGAGTAAGTATGTCCTGAGGCCTCGGCATCCTAAAGAGCAGACCAGACTGGTTTTTTAAACAGTATTGTGTGATGTTTCAGTAAAAAAAGACATAGAAAATAAGAGATGGGGGCACCTGGGTGGCTCAGTTGGTTAAGCGACTGCCTTCAGCTCAGGTCATGATCCCGGGGATCCGGGATCGAGCCCCACATCGGGCTTCCTGCTCGGCGGGAAGCCTGCTTCTCCCTCTCTCACTCCCCCTGCTTGTGTTCCCTCTCTAGCTGTGTTTCTCTCTGTCAAATAAATAAATAAAGTCTTAAAAGAAAAAGAGTCTTTAATAAAATGGACTCCCTCTCGGCTGGGCTAACACACTCAGGATGGCAGTGCTTTGCTAGTTTCAGATATGCTGATAAGTAGGAGTGGTTTATTTATTCCATTCAAATTGCCTAAGTCCCAGGAGTGAGCATGGAGCCAAACCCTACGATTCCCAGGGGATGTCTTGGGGAGATCTGCAGGCTGCCTTAGGGGAGTGCTTCTCCAAATATATTCCCCACACTAATAACACTGGCATCACTTGGGAACTTGTTTGAAATGCAATTTCTTGGGCTTCTCCTCAGATACACTGATGACAAACTCCAGGGGTGGGTCCAATAAGCTCTGTTTCATCAAAACCTCTAGGTGATTCTGATGTATGCTCTATTTGAGAAACATAGCCTTGTGGCATCTCTAATATGTTGGCCAACAGGATCTTAATTTGTTTTCTGAAATATTGGTGGCTAGAATAATTTAAGACAACACATACTTATATAAATACTAAAAAGAGCTCTATGACCATATTCTAGAAAGTTCCTCTTCCTGGAATACCCATCCCTCAGACACCTTTCACTCTCCCTCACTTCCTTCAGATCTGGACTGAAATATCACCACTCCAGTGAGGCCTTTGCTGTCCATCCAAATTAAAATCATGATTTCATTCTACCTCCTGCCTTTGTTTTTCTCTGTGGTATTTATCATCTTCTAATATTATTTTTCAAATTTTTATTTAAATTCTAGTTATTTAGGGGGCGCCTGGGTGTTTCAGTTATTAAGCATCTGCCTTCGGCTCAGGTCATGATCTCCGAGTCCAGGGATCGAGTCCCACATTGGGCTCCTCGCTCAGCAGGAAGCCTGCTTCTCCCTCTCCCATTCCCCTGTTTGTGTTCTCTCTTTCGCTGTGCCTCTCTCTGTCAGATAAACAAATAAATACATCTTTAAAAAATTTTTTAAAAAATAAATAAATTCTAGTTAGTGAACATATAGTGTAATATTGGTTTTGGGAGTAGAATTCAGTGATCCATCACTTACATACAACATGGAGCATTGACAAGAGCCCTCCTTAGTACCCGTCACCCATTTAGCCCATCCCCCACAACCTCCCTCCATCAACCCTCAGTTTGTTCTCTATCATTAAGAGCCTTTTTCGGTTTGCTTCCCTCTCTCTTTTTCCCCCCTTTCCTCTATACTCATCTGTTTTGTTTCTGAAATTTCACATACGAGTGAAAACATATGGTATTTGTCTTTCTTGGACTAACTTATTTTGCTTAGTGTAATACACTCCAGCTCCATCCATGTCGTTGGAAATGGCAAGAGTCAATTCTTCTTGATGAATATGTAATGTTTCATTGTATATGTATACCACATCTTCTTTATCCTTTCATCAGTTCATGGACTTGGGCTCTCTCCGTATTCTGACTATTATTGGTAACGCTGCTAGAAACATAATGTGGATGTATCCCTTTGAATGTGTACTTTTGTGTCCTTTGGGTAAATACCCAGTAGTGTAATTGCGGAGTCATTGGGTTGTTCTATTTTTAACTTTTTGAGAAACCTCCACACTGTTTTCCAGAGTGCCTGCACCAGTTTGCATTCCCACCAACAAGGAAGAGGGTTCCCCTTTCTCTGCTTCCTGGCCAACATCTGTTGTTTCCTGTATTGTTAATTCTAGCCATTCTGACAGGAATGAAGTGGTATCTCATCATGGTTTTGATTTGTATTTCCATGATGCTTAGTGAAGTTGAGCATCTTTGCATGGGGTTGTTAGCCATCTGGATGTCTTCTTTGGAGAAATGTTGTTCAGATCTTCTACCCATTTTTTAAACTGGACTATTTGGGTTTTGGCTGATAAATTTAATAAGTTCTTTAGAGATTTTGGACACTAACCTTATAAACTTTATTTTATCCCTTTCTTTGGTTGATTATTTCTCTCCCCCACTAAAATATAAGCCTCATGAGGGTAGGGATTTTTGTCTCTTTACTGAGTTACACCCAGTGTCAACAACAGGGCTTGACATGAAATATGCATCAACAATAGGTTTGTGAGTGAATGGTCCTGTTGTAAGAATTGGTCAGTGAGAGGACACAATCAAGAGACAATCAGGGGCGTCTGGGTGGCTCAGTTGGTTAAGCAACCGCCTTCGGCTCAGGTCATGATCCCGGAGACTCCGGATCGAGTCCCACATCAGGCTCCCTGCTCGGCGGGAAGCCTGCTTCTCCCTCTCTCACAACTCCTGCTTGTGTTCCCTCTCTGGCTGTGTTTCTCTCTGTCAAATAAATAAAATCTTAAAAAAAAAAAAAAAAAAAGAGACAATCAATGAGGGAGAAATGTGTTCCTGGCAAGTCCAGATCAGAGATGATGAGGAAGTGGCAATGGAATTGAAGAAAAGACCATTCCAAATGACAGTACAAAAAAAGAACCATTGGCACAGAAATGGGAGCTCTAGCATGATCTGACTTGCGTTGCATCATGTACTCTCTGGGGTACTGGAGATGGACTGTGAAATGTGGGGTGAGGTGGCACTCTGAAACACTGAGGCTGGAAGCATATAAATGATTCCCTTCAATGGGGCAGCGATCCCTCTTTATGTGGGGACCTAAGAATCCACTGAACCTGAGGTTCTAAGCAATATCACTCCAAGAAGAACTTGTGTCCCATTGGGGATGGCAATTCTCTCTGGCTTATGATAAAGGAAGAAATCATGAAATTTCACTTAAAAGCCCGTGTGGGCGGAGAAGCAATAGGTGTGGAGAATGTCAAAGGGATGAAAGAGATGGTTTGAGTTCTGTTCCTCAGTTTGCACATAGATGAGCATACTCACGGGAATACAGAATACGAGCAAATGTTTTCCTGAGGTTAAGGGTTATGGGCACAGAGCAGTAGGCAGATGTGGATGCTCAGCTTTCACGAATAGGTGGGATTCCTGGAGAGGACTGGATACGTCTGTGCCCCTCCCAGCATTGACAGACAGACGCCACATCCAGCACAAGGAGCAGCGAGTGGGGTCAGCAGCTCCTGCCAGGAAGCTCAGGTTTAGGGACACAGCTAAGTTTCTCAGACTGCATTTACATTGTTGTAACAAATGAATTTGAATTTGGGATAGAGAAATGTGCAGACCATGGTGATAAAGAGATATGGTGCTCTGTCTTGGATCCCAGGGCCAATGTGATCCAGCCCCAGGGAATTGTTCCAACCCTGCCTAACTGATACTTAGTACTTACCACATGTCTTAGTTTCCGATTGTTGCTGTAATAGACTGACACAAATTATGAAGTTTAACAACATGAATTATCTTACAATTCTAAAATCAGTTCTGCTCAGCTAAAATCAAGGTAGAGGTAAGTCAGCATTCCCCCTGAAGTCTCTAAGGGAGAATTCATTTCCTTGCATTTTCCAGTTTCTAAGGGCTGCCTGCATTCTTTGCCTCTTGGCCCCTTTCTTCACCTTCAAAGTCAGCAGCACAGCCTCTTCCCTCCTCTCTGATCTTATGGCTTTGGCTGTGATGCTCCTGTTTCTCTCTTAAAAGGATCCTTGTGACCTATCGGGTACCTGGATAATCCTGGATAACCTTTTAAGATTCCTTAAAAAATTAAAAATAGAGCTACCCTTTGATCCTGCAATTGCGCTACTGGGTATTTACCCTAGATAGATGTAGTGAAAATAAGGACCATATGTGCCCCCCATGTTCATAGCAGCAATGGCCACAATCACCAAACCGTGGAAAGAGCTAAGGTGCCCTTCAACAGATGAATGGATAAAGAAGATATGGTCAAAATATACAATGGAATACTATGCCTCCATCAGAAGGGATGAATATCCAACTTTTGTAGCAACAAGGACAGGATTGGAAGAGATTATGCTGAGTGAAATAAGCCAAGTAGAGAAAGTCAAGTAACATATGGTAGAGCATAAGGAGTAATATGGAGGACAGTAGAAGGAAAGGAAATGTGAACTGGAGTAAATCAGGGAGGAGGATGAAACATGAGAGACTTTGGACTGAGAAACAATCTGAGGGTCTTGGAAGGGAGAGGGATGGGGGGGATGGGAGAGCCTGGTGGTGGGTACTGAGGGCACGTATTGCATGGAGCACTGGGTGTGGGACATAAACAATGAATCTTGGAACACTGAAAAAACAAAATAATATAATAAAAAATTTTTTTAAAGAATTTTTGTGTTGAGGTTAATGAGGAATAGGTGTCTAATTTTCCCTTCTTGTAGTTTGCTTGGTTTTGGGATCATGGTAATATTGTCCTCATTGATGGAGGGGGAAAGTATTCTCTCATCTTTAATTTCCTCAAAGAGGTTATGCAGAATTGGTATCATGTCTTTCTTGAATATGTGGTTGCATTTACCACTAAAGTGATCAAGGCCTAGAATATTCTTTGTGAGACTTTTTTTTTTTTAAGATTTTATTGAGTTATTAGAGAGAGAAAACATGAGTTGAGGAGGGGAGAGGAAGCAGCAGACTCCCTGCTGAGCAGGAAGCCTAACATGGGGCTCGATCCCAGGACCCCAAAATCACGATGAAGGCAGATGCTCAACTGACTGAGCCATCCAGGCACCCCCCTTTGTGAGATTTTAAACTCATCTCAATTTCTTTCGTAAGTAGGGCTATTTAGGTTTTCTATTTGTTCTTGAGTGAACAGAAATAATCTGGATCTTCCAAGGAATTTGTGTTAATCTAAACAGTCTAATTATTATAAGTTGCTTGTAATATGCTGTTGTTTTAATAGTTTAATAATTATAGAATCTATAGTGGTTTGTACCTCTTCCATTCCTGACACTGGCCATCTGTTTCCTCTCTTTCTCCTGATCAATCCAGTTAGAGGTTTATGAATTTTGTTGTTTTATTTGTTTGTTTGTTTGTTTGTTTAGCTTCTCAAAGACTCAGCTTTTGGTTTAGTTAAATTTTCTCTATTATTTTTCTCTCTCAATGTCCTAGATTTCTGCACTACCTTTGTTATTTCCTTTCTTCTGCTTATATTTTTATTTGCTCTTCTTTTTCTAATTTCTTTTTTTTTTCTAATTTCTTAAAGTGGAAGCTGAAGTCATTGATTCAACACCTTCTATCTAACACAGACATTTAGTATTATAAATGTCCCCCTATATACTGCTTTTGTTGCATCACTCTTAAGATAAAAGGTCAACACACCAAAATCAATTGTATTTCTACATACCAGCAATGAACAAGTGGGAACCAAAATTAGAAATACCATTTACAGTAGCTCCAAGAAAATAAAATACTTAGCTGTAAATCCAACAAAACTTGTACAGGATTTGTATGCTGAGACCATGAAGCATTGACGACAGAAGCCACAGGTGCAAATAAACGGAGAGACAAGACGTGCCGGTTTAGAAGACTCACTATCATATGTGAATTCTCCCCAAACTTATCTATAGATTTAATGTAATTCCTATCAAAATCCCAGCAACATTTTTGTATAAATAAGCTCATTCAAAAACTTAGATGGAGAGGCAAAATTGAAGGAAAAGTCAAAATAATTCTGAAAGGAAAGAATACATTGAGAGGGCTCACACTAACAGATTTTGAAAATCAATACAAACTACAGTAACTTTGATAGTGTGGTACTGGCAATACAAGACTCACGGATCAATGGAGGAGAATATAGTCCAGACATAGACCCACACAAAAATGGCTAATTGACTCTTGACAAAGATGCAAAAGAAATTCAGAAGAAAAGTCTTTTCAATGAATTGTCCTGGAACAACCGAACATATAACAAGAAACCCCCCAAAACCAAATACACCAAAAACACAAACCTCACGCTTTAAAAAAACTAAGTCAAAGTAGATCGTAAACCTAAATGCAATATTTCCGAAAGTATAAAACATTTAGAAGAAAATAGGAGAAAAGCTTTGAGGACTGGGGCTAGACAAAGCTGTCTGATGTGACACCAAAAAGTTGTCCATAGAAGAAAAAAATTGAAGACACACTTGCCAATGGACTCCACACAGCAGTTTCTAGTCCAAGAGCATATGGAACCAATCTGAGCTGTGCGCCATATTTGAATGAACCATCAAATTCTCTTTTTAATGGGTGGGTTCCTCTAAACTTCAGTCTATTGTGTATGCTTACTAATTCCTCATTTTCAAGTACTCTTGAATTTAGCCTTTATTTTGTCCTAAAATAGCGGTCAGCAAACTTTCCGTAAAGGGTCATAGTATTTTCAGCGGTGCAGGCAGTAAGGCCTGTTACAACTACTTAACTCAGCTCTCGGCAGAGCAGCCAGACAAGAGACATTTGATTCTATCAGGTAGGTTCCAATAAAACTTTACAAAAACTGCCTGAGGTTTCATTGGGCCCATAAGGCCCTAGCTCGCCCGCCCGTGTTCTAGGGGCTAGAGCAGATGAGAAGGAGCTGGCCACGGTACATTTAGAACATAGCACGCAGCTCTGGGGCACAACCAGAGCCACCAAGTGTCAAGCATTAAGCATTTAACAAGCAGCTGCCTGGATTGTCGGAGAAAGATCTCAACGGTTTGCAAGCACTAGTCCCAGTGTGGCTTTAGGAAACATCTTTCTAATCAGAGCTCCTGCTTTAGCAGTGTGCACACCTTGTCAAGTCCTTTAACATCCACGCGGCAAGGGTAGAGGCTGTGGGGCTAGATGGCAGAGCTGTGTCTCCTGACCTCAACCCCCATGTCTTTCCCACCGAAGAAGCCCCCCTTTACAAACAGGGAGCTCCCCAGAAAATCAGAAAAGAGCTTCGCCTGCCCCATCATGCAAATAACTGACTTGAGTCTCAGCATTGCCCAAGGACAGGATCAGAATCACCCACTGCATCAGCATCTTGACATGGGATCCAGGTGATCCGGAAACACACCCCAGGAAAAGGAACAGTGCCTTGGTTCCCCCACACATTGGGGCCCTGAGACACGCGGCGGCAGGGCCAGGGGCCGGGGCATTCTGCCAAGGCCCCCCATCCCCACGATACCCACAGTAGGCTTGAAGGAACAGACTTTATTAATCTAGCTCTCAAACACTAGAGGCTAAAATTCCGCTGAATTATAACAATCTATTTACAGAGTGCTGTGTGCAGGCCAGGTGGGGCTTGGCTGGTTCTCCCCCCAACCCCCCACCAAGGGCAGCCTCCAAGGAGGCCTGGGCCATGCTCTGCCTGCAGCACACAGAGGACATTTATATACACATGGCAAGCCCCAGAGACAGAACACCAGGCAGGATGGCACCGACCAACAAAGGGGCGAACAGGCAGACACACACACACACACACGCACACAGGGGCTGACACTGCTGAGAAGGCCAGGCGGTGGCGGCGGGGGGATGCCTCAGTACTTCTTCAAGCTGTAGGCCAGGCTGCTGGGGATCCTGGCGCCCGGCAGGGGCGGCGAGTTCCAGACAGCAGAGCTGGTGCGCTTGTGATAGCGGGGTTTGCTCTTCTTGAAGATGTCCTCCAAGTCCAGTGGGAGAATGGTTCCAAAGAGCTCGACCAGGTTCGGAGGGTGGTAGTACTGGTGGATGATGGCCTGGCTTAGCTGAGTGCCTGTTGGGGGACACGGAGGGTCAGGACCCTCCCTTGGGGCTCCTCGCGAGCCTCCCCAACCCTCGGGCCCTCGTCGCCCTCTCCGCCCCAGCATGCCCCCAAGTCTGCCACATCGGCTCCTCTCTCAGGGCCCTCCTTCCCTGAAAACGCTCTTCCTGCCTGTTCCCACTGCCACCTTCTGGCAGCTTCGCCTGAATACGGGTCCCCAGGCGCTCACATGAGCCAGGCCCCAGGTCACTGCATGACCTTGTTATCCTCATCACCAGGGAGGCCGCTCCTTCATTTTCCCCTTTTTATAATGGGGAGACTTGCCCAAGGGCCCACGGCTAGTGAATGGGGGAGCTGGGGTCTGGAGACCAGTCCGGCTCCAGAACATAAGCACACACTGCCTTCCCTGACCCCTGAGCTCGGCTGCGTCTCCCCCAGCCCCCAGGTCCCGGGGTGCAGGCGGCTTCCTGAGGGAGCCCCTGGGCCAAGGCTGTGGGTGCACCCAGCCCTGTTAGGACCACCCTGAGGGGCTAGGAAGTGGAACATGTACCCGGCACTTACAAAAACTAACTCACTTCATCCTAAATAACCCTTCTCAGCTGGTATCACGCCCACTTCACAGATGAGAAAACCGAGCCAGTTTAAGTAAGCTGGCAAAGGTCATCCATCATTACGTGGCTCCTCGGCCATGCTGAACCCTCCCTGCTGCTCCCTCCCGAATGACCTATTGACAGAAGTTAAGGACACTAAGTCAGATTCGGGCTAACATGGAGTTCAGAGGTGACACCAAAGCAAGCTGTCCTCTGTAGAGAGATGACCCCCTATGAGGCTCTGGGCCCTTCTCTCCGGGGAGTGAGACTGCGTCCCGCCCTGACCCCCAGGTCAGTACACTCTATAAAGTGCCCACGGCATGCACAGGCCCCGCCCCTTTCCCAGTAGGCCTTGCACCCTCATTGGCGGTGGTCTGGTCACCCTCACCCACACTCCTGTTTAAACACCAGGGCTTGTCAAGTCGAGGGTCAAATCCTAGTCAAGTGCTCCTGCCTCAGGCCTTCCCCAGCTGCCTGGAACCCCCAGCTCCAGCTCTTGGGGCGCTGCCTAAAACCTGTCACCCCTCTTGGCGTTATTCCTACCCTAAGCTGCTTATTTGGGTCCAACTCTCAACTGGCCCATGGGGTGGGGCTCCAAGGAGGAGCACAGAACCGAGCGGGAACAGCCAGCACCATGCCTGCCCGCAGCCAGCCATAATTTAACTCATTTGTTGAGAACAGACACGCCCCACACGTCGATCTGGTCCTCAGATGAGCCCAGTGGCCATACAGTGCCCGCCCCTCCCTGGGCACTAGCCTGCGTTGGGCTTCCAGCTGCCAGCCTATGGGCACAACAGCCTCCTGACACCCACAGCTTCCTAGCCATTTAGGGTCTGAGATGTCACAAGTGAGGACCCAGGTCTCCCGGGAAACTCTGAGCCCTGCTTGCCTCTGGCCCAGGTGGGGATGGGCTTCCGGGGATGGGCCTCGTCATCGGTGGAGTCGTCGCTATTCAGGTCCATCCCGTAGTTATCTGGGTTGATCTTGGGGGGGGCCCTGTGGCCCTGCGGTGTCATCTGATAGGAGGTACAAGCTGGAGACTGGAGAAGACCAACACAGCTGTCAGTTGCCCTGCCCGCCTGCCTGCCTCTCTCACCTCTGAGGGACTGCTGGGGCTCTAGTCAGCACCCCTCATTTCGTGGGGGATAAAAAAGGTTCAGGGGTTCACTTTTTAATTAAAAAAAGTCATACCACAGACATAGTTGTATCTTCCTTTTTCAAGTTAAAGTGTTTTGTGTCTCCTTTCCAATAGCCCAGGATACTCCCCTGGGAACCCCATGATTGGTACTTTTTTTAACCATGTGTTAAAGATGAACATTTGGCTCGTTTCATTATCAAAAACTATGGCAATGAAAACCCTTCCACGGACGTTTTGTTTTTAAAGCATTACACCGTTATAAGGGCTTGTTACAGAAATTCTGGCACAAGGGCGCCTGGCTGGCTCAGTTGGTTGAGTGTTCCACTCCTCATTTTGGCTCAAGTCATGATCTCTCTCCTGTAACTCCTTATTTCACTTTATACTCTTTAAAAAAGTTTAGTTTCCTGCTCCTTTTTTTTTTTTTTTTTAACAACAAATTCTACTTTTAAGGTAAGAAAATATACACACCAAAAATGTAAAAACAACTGGGCCAACCGTATCCTTCCTCTTTCTTCCGGTCCTAGCACCTAGTCTGTGCCTCCAGCTGCTGGGAAGGGAAGGCCCAGAGCCGGGGGGCCCTCTCCACTTGGGTGCCGGGCCTCACCTGCACGTCCATGGTCACATTGAGGCCTTTGCTGGCCGCCGCCGCCGTGGCTTTCCTCTGCTGCTCCTCCCGCAGCTGCTCCTCGGCAAGGCGCTGCTCTTCCTGGGCGCAGCGGAGGCCGGGTGTTACAGACTGTGCCCCGCCCCCGTGCCAACCGCACACAGCAAGGCAGGCGAGGCAGCTCCTGGGCCAGCAGCCCCCAGGTCGGCCCAGACCCGGTCAGAGCCCCAGGCCCGCTCCCCCTCACCTTCTTCTTCTTCTCCTCCAGCTCCCTCTGCAGCCGCAGGGCCTTCTCCCGCTCCCTTTCCTGCAGCTCCCTGAGGACCAAGCGATAGCCTGTCACGGCAGGAAGCCCAGGCCTGGCCCAGGTCCCAACACGAGAAGAACCTGTCCTTTCGCAGAGCCCCAAGTGAAGGGGGAGCCGCGTCCTGGTGATGGCGACACGTGTCTCCCTTCCACAAGCTCACAGGAAAGCAGGGGGCACGACGCCAGGACGCACAGCTGGGGAGTGTGGCCCTCACCTCTCGGCCTGGAGCCGCTCCGGCTCCTTCTTGCGCTCCTGTTCCCGCTGTTCGGCCAGCCTCTTGGCCTCGGCCGCCCTGCGCACCCGCTCCTGCTCCTCCTCCTTCTTCTTTTGCAGCAGCTCCTGGTGCCGCCGCTCCTCCTCTTCCTATGAATGGAGGGCAAGGTCAGGGGCCTCGGGCCAGCCTTGGGCCAGCGAGGTGAGGGTATAAGTCTGGGAAGTTCCACCAAGAACTACCATGAAAACTCCTTGCTGTGCAGCGGCAGAGTCAGTAGTTAAGGGCAGAGACTGGAGCCAGCCTCCCCAGCCGTGTGACCCTGGGCAAGTGGCTTAAGCTCTCTGGCCTCAGTCTCCTCATGGATAAAATGGGGACAACAGTACTCACCACCTCAGGAAGTTGCTGAGTTTGTACAAGGAACATACTCCGAACAGTGTCTGTCATGTAGTAGATACTAACTAAATTTCAGTTATTGGTATTATGTTCCCCTAGTGATACAGTTGTGTTCCCTCTCATCCTAAGACTGACAACTGACAGGAAGAAACAAACCCAAAACGTTTCCTCCTCACCCCAAACCTATCAGGTACCACTGCTACCTGAACAATCTGAAGCCCGGCGAGGTCGAGCGACCTGCTCAGGGTCACACAGCCACCAAGTGGCAGAGCTGACACTGGAAGTCTGGCTGCGGAATCTACACACTGAACCCTCGAACTGTCACCTCTACAAGAAACAGGAGGCGAGTTCCTGTCACCATCCATGTCTCCCAGGCATTTGTTGAACCCCCTCTGGGCTTGAAGCCACACCACGAAGACCAACCCAACCAAGTGGGGTGTAGCCAGAGGTGCTCAGGGGCTGAGGCACGTCCCAGCCCTCCCCACCCTTCCTGAAGCCGCAGCCCCTTGGCCACCTGCGCTCATACCTGCTGGAGCCGCCTGAGCCGCCGGGCCTCTTCCTCCTGCTTCCGGCGCGCCTCCACCTCCTCCATTTTCTTGGCTGCTGCCTTCTTCTTGGCTTTCTCCTCAGCCAGCCGCTCCTCTTTGGCCTGCAGAGCCCACCCAAACGTGTCCATTAGACCACACCCCTCCTCACTCAATCCTGGAGAACCGGCGCAGAACTCTGCATCTCCTGCCCCTGCAAGCCCGGCTTGCTCCCCACAGCCCCGGGGAGGGGCACCCAGAAGCCACGCCTGCCAGTCTGGCCTACTTGGGGCCCATCAGGGTGCAGCCCACCCTGGAGCGCGGCCGCCCACCGCCCCAAGGCTCGCACCTTCTCAGTCTTCTCGTCGATCTGAGCAAACTTCTGCTCGATCTGCTTCTTCTTTTCCTCCTTCATCTGCTCCACCCGTTCCCGGGCCTGCAGCACCTTGCGGAGGCGCTCCTCACGCTTCCTGCGGGCACAGGGCAGTCGTGGGGAGCCCAGCCGAGCCCAGCCGAGCCGAGGCCCCGAGCCGGAGCCACAACACTTACAGCTTCACCTCCTCCAGCCGCCGCCGCTTGTCTTCCTCCACCTTCTGCCTGCGGAGCAGCTCCGCCTCCTCCTTCCGCCGTAGGTTCTCTAGGCGCTGCCGCTCCTTCTCCTGGGATGGGGTGGGGTGAGTGAGGCGCGGTGCAGCGGGGGAGCCCCCGGGCCCCTGCCAGACTGCTTGAGAGGCAGAGTCACCCCCAAACATGCGTCCCTCCCAACCAGATTGAGGCCTGGGGCTACAGTCCGTCTGGGGGTGGCCCCTAAGTCCTCCCAAGTGCCCTTGACTGAACCCTGCCAAGTCGCAGCAGCACAAAAATCAGGCTCAAAATCAGATCTATGTTCTGATTATAACTATGTTAAAGTGCACTTGGGAAGAGACGGAAGGATGAGACCGGGAAGGGGCAGATGGCTGGAGAAGTTGCAGTTAAATGTTGGGGGGGGTGGTGGTGGTGGTGGTGGTACATAGGTGTTCATCTATTAGTACTGTGCTGTCACTTTTATACCATGTGTACACACACACACACACATCTCACTCTCTCTCTCGTTTCTCAATATTTGAAAAAAATGGAATACGGCCAAATGCTAACAAAGGTTACTATAGGCTAGGTACATTATAAATACATATATATGTTATATGTATGTGTATATAAATGTATATATATGTATATATATATATATATATATTAAGATTGTATTTATTTGACAGAGAGAAACACAGCTAGAGAGGGAACATAGCAGAGGGAGTGAGAGAGGGAGAAGCAGGCCTCCCGCTGAGCAGGGAGCCTGATGCGCGGCTCCATCCCGGGTCTCCGGGATCATGACCTGAGCGGAAGGCTGTTGCTTAACCAACTGAGCGCCCCAGGCGCCCCAGCTGGGGAGATATATTAAGAATGGCATATTTTCCGAATTGCCTGGGATACAGGTACATAATGGTTTTTACCACTTTTTAAAAGTCCTAGTTGTTCAGCAGATCAGTGCTGGGACCCTCCTCCTCCACGTGCCCAGAAAGCCCCAGAAGCACAGCAGTGGGCAAGCAGAGGGCATAGGTGGGGGCTCTGAGCACTCCCTGGCCAAGGACAAGACTGGTATTTGTCCCCTGAAGGCCAGGGCAAGAGGGTGGCCGCTGGGACCTGGATCCCTCCCCTGGCTCCCATCGGACCACCTAGAGGCCCCTCTCCCTGCATGAGTGACTGTCCACTTCCCGCTGGCCTCTGACCTTGACTCAGATTTCCCACCTAGAAATATGACCCTAAAGATGGAGAGAAGGTCTCCTCCTGATTGAGGGTAGATACCCCATGTGGTCTCTCCCACTGAATGTGGCCCTGAAACCCGACTGAGCAGCTATCTGAGGCCTATTGAGCAGGCAGGGGGGGAGTTCAGTCTTTGAAGCAGCACTGAAGCCACAGTAAGTTTATGATTATTTTTCCTCCCGTCTAAACCCAACGAGGTCTGAACTCCTAAAGGGCCCCGTGGGGTGCAGACAGACAGAATCTGGGAAAGGCCCTCTGGTTCTGACTGAGGGAGTGGAAAGGGGACATCTAATGCTCAGAGTATGCAGAAACCCTGATCTTGGTTTGCCTCTTTTCTTCCTCCTCTTATGCCCTAGGGCCACAAATGACCCCGTTGCAGTGGGGACAACAGCAGTTAGAGGAACCTGCAGAGTCAAAGCCCTGAGGGAGGAGAAGCTTCCCCTCGGCACTGTGGAGCTGTGATCCAGGAAGGCTGTGACAAGGCCACTGCTCTTCTCTGTCTCCCCCCAGCAGGTGACTCTGGATGTGGCCATAGAAGCACACGGCAGAGTATGGTAATAAAGCCCCAGCTTCCTGGCTGGAGGACGGAAAGGGGGAACCCCAGAGGGAGGAACTATATGGGATGGATGGAGAAAACAGCACTGTTGGGTTGTGTGTGAATGCCGAGGCCCAGCCGTAAGAAGCAGATGCGTACATAGGACCCGAGCTATTACACCGCTATTATAAAAATGTTTCAACAGTAATCACATTCTTAAGACAATTGGCAAGACAGAAAATCTCAGCAACCAGAAGATCCAGGAAAAAAAAGTAAATTGGAAACTTGAGAGCTCAAAGTACAGTAATGGAGATAAAAAAAAAAATTCAGTGCCTAAATCCAAGAGCAGAATGGGAAAGACAGGCAGGTATCAGTAAATGTAAAGATAACTCAATGAAACGCATCCGATGCAAACAGAGAGAAAAAGCTACTGAGGAGAAATGAACAGAGCTGGAAGGACCGGGAGACACACAGGAAGGCCCCCTGCTGGCATGGGTGTCGTCACCATCCATGATGGAGAGGAAAGAACATAATACTGAAATAAAATTTCTTAGCAACAGTGGCTGCAAACACTCCACATTTGGTAAAAGGTAGGTCTGCGGGTTCAAGAAGGTCACCCGAGAGAAGTCGGCTTCCACCCCCTGCTCTCCGGTAAGGGAAGCACCTGGGAGGCAAAGCTCACATGGTACCCAGAGTGCCCACCACCCTCTCTTCCTGCCCCAAGTGCCAACCGGACTCCTGCTTCCCAAAGGGCTCAGCAAAACCGGTTTTACTCCTGAAGTCTGAGTGCTAAAACTTCCCAACACAGGTCAGGGAAACTATCCTGAGCATTGTGAATTTTATAGAAGAAAGCAAGGGCTGTCCGTGTCAGACTCCATGTGTACCCTCTGCCCCAAGCCTCCAAGGTGGGCTGGGTTGTCCCTGCTCCCCAACGGCCACCATCGAGGCCAAGGTGGCAGGTGAGAAAACCAAAATCTTGTGGAGCCCCTTCTGCCCCCAGGGGCCTCAACTAAGCAAAACCACTTCATACCAAGCCCTGTGCTGGGTGCTTGGAATGTAAGACTCTGGCTCATCCGTTTCCATAAAGTGACCTTGATCTCATTTTGTAGCCAAAGGAAACTCAGCCAAAGGTTAGGAAATGAGTCCAAGGCCCCGAGATCCCTGTGACCCATTTAGGCCCCATCTCCGAATGGAGAAATGGCCTATGACCTCCAGATGCTCAACCAAAGGGGAGCAGGCTCCTTGCAGGACGGGCAAGTTCACGGCCTACCTGTCTAGCTGCTGGGAAGCCCCCTGACCCGCCAAGCCTGAGGCCCTCAGCTAAAGGAAGAAACCCTCCTGGTAGGAGGCCCTTCAAAGCGCCAGTGGGAACCCAGGAGACCCCAGAAAGCCAAGACTCCAGGCTGAGCCGATCCCAGCTATCTGGGGCCCCTTCCTCAGGGCCCGTGGCCCGGCTCAACTCTGAGGTATCTGAGAAGAGAACAGCTTGTGTGGCCTTCTCTCCAGAGGCTGCTATACCCACAAAACCCAGCCTTCAATGAAGCCCTGTTTCCCCCACGGATCCGCCTCTCAGGGTAGTAACTCGGGTCTGTGACCTGATCCATCTCAGCGGCTCTGGGGATCAGAGACAACTTATCTGTTCTCTTCACAGCCCCCGCCCCTGAGGGGGACCCTGGTGCAGGGGAGCGGGGAGGGAGGTGCTGTGGGGAAAGTCAAGCTATGGCACCCCCAGAAAGGGCCTCAGGCCGCACCCCCTCTGCTTCTTCTGGCTTCAGGAAGGCTCTGAGAGCAACACTCATCCTCCCGGGAGCAAAGACAGGGCAGAGAGGGCAGGCCCTGCAGGGGAAGGACACCCGGAAGGGCTGGGTGTCTCCAGGCAGCCACCCAGCGCCTCTGGCTCCCCAACCCCCTCGGCCGCACCCCTCCACTTCCCATGTTAGTGCTTCCACACGCGCTGGCGGGTTTGCAGGAGCAGGGCTAAGCAGGTAAGTGCTAGGGGAAGCAAGGTTATCGGAACAGGAAAAGGTTCTACTTACAACGAAGCTGCACTGTAGGGGAGAGGAGACAAGGAAAAAGCCAGGAGTTAATGGCAGGCCCTGGAAGCACGCCACCCTCTTGGCCATGCCAGCATCGGCGTGGGGCCCGCAGCCTCTCATCAGCAGTGCCCCGCCTCCTCCCAACTCACCAGCCCCCGTCCCCAGCGAGCACAGCGTCCACGTGTGTCCCTCACCTTAACTACTCCAGCCCCCAGAGGGAATGTGGGGAGTGTGGGGATGGACGGTCACAGCCGTGGCCACTTCTACCACTTCCCAGCCCAGCGGGCAAGGCCCAGGCATCACGGGGAGCCAGCCAAGCCCCTAAGCCACAGTGCGCAGCCCGAGGAGACAGTCCTCCAATAGCCATAGAGGATGGAGCTGGCCCTTGGCCGAGATCCACGCTCCTCCCAGCAGCCGAGGGGACAGACTGGAGCTCCTGGCCATGCCGCCCCAGCTGGAGCAAAGCTCGGTGAGAGGTATGGGTTCCCTCACCTTAGGGTCCACACGCAGAGGAGTGTTGCGCTTGATGAAGGATTTCATAACGCTGCTGCGGGGCGCCGAGGTCGGGGTCATGAGCATCTGGTTCCTCTGCACGGTGTGCAGGAAGGTCCGGAGGGGCCTCACCACCTGGGGGCGGGGACCAGGGTAAGGACTGGCACACGGAGCGGGGCACCGAGGGAGGGTGGACGCCCACTCACCTTGCTAGCCGGACAGGGCGGGGAAGGGGTCTTGCTTCTGGGGGCTCGCAGCTCCTCATCCTCCAGCTGCTGCTCCTCGTCCAACTCACTCACCGCCTGCTTGTAGCTGCGCTTCCTCCTGCCGCAGCGGGGCGAGAGGCGCGGCAGAGGGCTGAGCCCAGGACCCTCCCCAGAGCCCCAGCCGCACCCCATAAGAAGTCACCCCGTGAACAAAAGTGGGCCCCGCACAGGGCTCCAGACTAAAAAGCTCTGCTGAGTTGGGGGTCTCTGTGACCAACCCTCTGCCGCCCAGAGAAAGGGAAGTGGCCTGTCTTAGGTCACACAGCTAGGAGGATGTAAAGGGCAGGGTCCGGGATCTGGTCACCTGCTCCCAGACCAGGTCTGTCTTACAGCAGTGAGCCAGCTCCTTCATTCACTCAGAGTGCTAGCCCCATGCCAACCCCCTGGGCATGGGAACAAGGACTCAAGGCTCATGCCCCTCTGGGCCCCTCAGAACAGTTGCCTGCACGGCCCTGCCCAGATGCAAACCTCACACTCTGGGGTCGTTCCTTGGGGCCATCTGCTTGGTCAGTCTTGGGCTCTGTGAAGAGAGCAATTTTGGTGAGGCTGCAGAGACAGCTTAGAGGGGTGAGGGCCCCGTCCCCCCATCCCCGAGAGCAGCCACGGCAGGGCCAACGCTCTCTTCCTGGCGGAGTGGCCAGTGGTGGAAGCCATCAGCCTCAGCACCAAACGGCCTCGAGAAATCTGGGGACATCTGGAGCCCAGCATGCTATTCCCCGTCCGTGGACCCGTCACACCCCATGCCTGGCCCCTGGGACAAGAATGGCAGACAATCCTATCGAGGCGACCCCAACCATGCCTCGTCCACGTCCAACACCGAGAGCTGGTGGGGGACGGGGATTACCTTTCCGAGCAGAAGCCTATGGAAACTGGAAACTCTTAACAGACCCTTCACCCAGCTTCAAAACCCCACTCCTCTGACCTGCGAGGAGGAGGGAAGGGCTCCCGTGCAGGGTCCTCGTGTGGGGTGTGGGGTCAGTACATTTTGTTTCACTGCTCAGGGAAAATGCCAATCTCTCCCTCCCGTTTAACGCTCTCCTCCAAAGGGAACTTGCAGCTCCCCTCTGCGCGACGGCACTGGCATGGCCCTTGTGCCTGACCCCCTCATAAAGCTGGAAGCCACATTCAGACACCTCCCACTGAGGAGATTGAGCCAGGCCCTGGGACGCCCCTGGAGGTCGGGTTGCCAGAGCCATGGCTCTCCTGTCCTCTTCACACAGGGGACCCACAAAGGCAAGAAGTGAGCCAGCGGCAGGGACCGGTGTTCATGCTCCAGCAGAGCTCCTCCCACTCCCCTGCAGGAAAAAGGCGCAAGCCTCTGACGGGACACACTCGCTCGCAGTCGATGTCCCAATTCGGGCCCCCTGCCCTCACCCGGCTTGGTACACCGGCCAGCCACAGGGGCCCTCGGCAGCAGCTCTAGCTAGAGGCTGGGCCATGAAACCTGTGGACCCGAAGGAGATCTACACATCCCGGGGTCTCGTTCACCTTTGGTCAACAGCCCAGGACACAGGCTTCCGTCTCCCCGGACAGAAAGTCAGGCCAAGGCCACCAAGGCCACCACGGCCCTGCTCTCGGTGCACGGCAGGTCAGACTCACCTTGCTGCCCTTCAGAGGGCGGCGTTTCCTGGCCACCAGCCACAGGCTGCGAGCCAGGCGTGCTAATGGCGATCTTGGTGGCACTGCGGGACACGTTCTTGGGGACCTGGAGGAGGAACCAAGGCTTTGGGGTCTCACCTGGGACTCTCAGGCCTCTTGAGGCCTCCTCTCCCTGGCCTGCTTGCCTTACCTCAGGTTCAGCGGCCTCCATGGGCTCGGCCTCCTCCATGGGCTTCTGCTCAGGGCTGAAATCAGACCAAGAGGCATGGAGGACCCGCCCAACCCGCTTGAGTCCTCCTCACAGGAGCCCCTCCCCAGGCCATCAGATGCCCTGGCCTGGGTCACAGGCCCGCAGCCAGGCAGGCCAGGAGGGCCTAATCGCTAGTCTCTGCCGCCTGAGCAGACAAGGGCGGTCAGCTTCTGAACTCAGCTGTGCTAATGCCCTCAGGGCCTGATTCGCCTGTCACCCCTTCCCGCCCCCACCCTAATCCCACCAGCCCAGATGAGCCACTGTCTCCTGTCTCTTGTGAGGCCAGCTCTAAATTCAGGGAAGGGCCACTAGGCCCTTTGGATTTGACAAGCCATGGAGCCCATGCCCCAGGGTAAGGCTTGGAAGAGACAAGGCCAGGCCAGAGTTGACACCTGTGTTATTTGGGGCCTGGTTAGAATGGGGTGGGGCTGTAGCAGTAGGCAGTCCTCACCAGGAGGGAAAGCCGGGGTGCCAGAAATGCTTCCAGCCCTGGGGCTCACGTACACAAGAGTCCATGCACCCTGCCCAGCCCTGGAAAGGTCCCCAAGCCCTGGAACTGAACTTACCCAACTTTCTGGGGCACCTCAACATTCAGAAGCCTCTCCAAGTAGCTGTGACCTGAGGGAAAAACAAGTGAACGACTGATGCCTCAGAAACTGGCCAGGTGCCACTCCAAAAGGCCCAAAGAATCAGGTACCGATAGGGGCTTGGCCACTCTTCACTTGGAGCCAGACCCTCTCTAACTCAGAGCCCTCCCTTCAACAGACTCAAGCCCTCTCCACCCCAGAGACACCTCCCCTCACCACATACAGGCCCTCTCCATTCAAGAAACCTCTCCCTTCACTAGACTCAAGCCCTCTCCACCTCAGGGACCTGTCCCTTCACCAGACCCAGGCCCTCTCCACCCCAGAGACCTCTCCCTTCACTAGACTTAGGCTCTCTCCACCCCAGAGACCTCTCTCTTCACTAGACTTAGGCTCTCTCCACCCCAGAGACCTCTCCCTTACCAGACACAGGCCCTCTGCATCCAGGGACTTTTCCCTTCGCCAGACCCAGGTCCTCTCCACCGGAGACCTCTCCCTTCACTAGACTTAGGCCCTCTCCACCCCAGAGACCTCTCCCTTCACTAGACTTAGGCCCTCTCCACCCCAGAGACCTCTCCCTTAGCAGACTCAGGCCCTCTCCATCCAGGGACTTCGCCCTTCACTAGACCCAGGCCCTCTCCACCCCAGAAACCCCTCCCTTCACTGACTGCAGAGGTCCTGAGCACATTCTTTGCTCCTAGTGTCCTCCTCAGTAGAGCTGTTGGCTTTCTGTCTCCTACTACTCCCTAGCTGACAACCCACCCATCTGAGGGACCGCCTTGGCTCCTTTACGGGGCTAGGAGTATCTTGGGAATGTCTGATTTCAGGACCCCAATATCCAGCATGGGCCCAATAAAAAGCAGCTTATTCAGTCAACAATTAATCTACTACCTACTATGTACCCTGAGCCAGGCCCTGGGGATCTAATGGTGAGCAAAACAAGCAGAGCCACTATCCAGTCTATATGACCATCAAATAATGCAGTGGAAGACATGTGGTATGTGTGATAATACGAAAGAGCAGATAATTTTGAAAGACTCTAAGGGGGATGGGACCTGAGCTAGTCTAGAGGCTAGGACGTGAAGGAAAAGGAAGTCACAAAGGAGCAGAGCTGGCAGGGAGGAGGACGGCCAGGCCAGTGGTTCCCAAAGTGTACTCTCAGACTCCCGGAAGTCAAGTGCCCAACCCTTTTGGTCAGGATCCATGAAGTCCTGTTTCCATCGCAACACAAAAACTTAATTTTCCATTTCTGGGCTTTGCCCTGAAAGAGCAAAAGCAACGCTAGGTGAGCCTGCTGGAGCCTGAGCGCTCGACGGAGGTCGTGAAACCAACTCAGCACAGAAATGTCCAATTTCACTTAAGAATGTCCTCGATCATGGGAGCCCGGGTGGCTCAGCCACTAAACGTCTGCCTTTGGCTCAGGTCATAATCCCAGAGTCCCGGGACTGAGCCCTGCATTAGGCTCCCTGCTCAGCGGGAGGCCTGCTTCTCCCTTTCTCACTCCCCCTGCTTGTGTTCCCTCTCTGTGTTTTTCTGTCAAATGAATAAATAAAATCTTTAAAAAAAAGTTCTCAATGAAGGAGTAAAAAACTATTAATTTTATCAAATCTAAACTTAAGTGCATGTCTTCCAAATCCTCTGTGTGGTAGAGTGGAAAGTCTGTGCAGTGCCCTCTGCTGTACACCCATGTCTCTGTGGAAAGCGCCCATGTTTGAGTACCCAGCTCAACTAGCCACTTCCTCATGGATCTATTTTTCATTAAAAGGCAACTGGCAAACCACAGCCAGTCAATCTTGGATAGTTGGCAGAAATTTTCTTAAAAAGTGAAGTGAGTCTGTCACTTAACATAAAACAATAAATAATATTTGCAGTCTCAATAACTAAAAAAATAAAGCCCCCCCCAAAAAAGGCCAAAACTACGTATGTGCTAACATGAGCTTCACAGCTTCCCGATACCTAAAGACTTTTCTGATGAGATCACAAAACAAATGTGCTCCTTCTAAAGAAACAGAGGGTGAAGGGTGGTGACTTTTGGAAGACACACGTGACTCAGTACTGTCCAAATGCTGACGTTAATAGATAATGGGCTTATTATTTATATCAAACTATTAAATAATATTCTTAATCTTTACTATTAAAATAAGTAATATGACTACAGGGAATAAAATATTCAATAATACTGCAACATTTTAAACCCCTCAGTTTCACTTTCTAACACAGTAACTATCAATGGAAAGAACCCTCATAATCAGAAGCTCTTCGGGGTCCTCCAAAATTTTTAAGACAGGAAGCAGGTGCTTAGATCACAAGTTGAGAGCTGCTGGTCTAGGAGCTAGAAGGAACAGCACCTGCAAAGGCCATGAAGTAGGAAAGGTTAGGCTTTTCTGAGGTGAAGCTGAGAGGCAGGGGGGTGAGGCCAGGCAGTGCCCATGGGCATAGGAGAAGGCGGGAAGAAGAACAAAGGGCTGCAGCGGCAAACTTGAGGCACAGAGAGAAGAGCAGCAGGACCCTGCTTCCGGGGGTGTAGCAGGGCCGGGGCAGAGCTCGCCTGCGGCTCACAGGTGGGGACTGCTCCCACCTGCGGGGGCCAGTAGCCAGAACGGGTCCCCTCCTGACACGTTGAAGCCCACCGTCAGAGGCCACCGACCCGCCAACCCAATGGCTCCCTCTGGCCAACGTGCACCAGGCCAGGAAGGCAGGGGATGAATGCCTCCACTCAGCAGCCCCTCAGTGCTCCCCATGACTTCCAGGTGCACCCCCTGCCCCGCTCCTGGCAGGACCAGGCCCCTTCATGGGCAGGCCTTCCTGTTTCACTTCCCATGACCCCACTGCAGGTGTTTCCCACACCTCCAAAATTAACAAGCTGTTCTCAAACTCTGACATCAAGGCTGCTTCTGGGGGAACACAAACTAAGGACCACCCCCCCCAACTCCAAGTTGCCTGGCCAGCTAAGCCCCAGAGCCTGGGCGTCAGGAAGGCCTCCAGGAAGCCTCTTTCCCTCCCTGTTCCACACCCTTGCAGCACAACTCAGTTCAGAGTCAAGCTGGCCACTCAGACAGAGCTTCAGGAACACAGCCTTCTTGGATCTTATGATTTAAGACTGACTGAGTGGGTACCCTCCCTAGCGTTGAGATGGGGTCCACACTCAAGGCAGGTGCTATCACCATTCAATGGGTGGGAAAATTGAGGTCCTGGCCGGGGTGGGGGGGAGGTCACCAAGGTCACCAAGGCTCTGTGTGATTCCAGGGTTTTTTCCCATGTTTTACTGTCTCCCTCCTTTCCCTCTTCCTTACCCCTCCAGGTGGCTGACCCTGCACTCTGAATGAGAAAGACTTGTCTAGAGTCTCTCCCTATCCTTCCTCTGGGGTCAATCTGTGAGCCTCCGTGGGAATAAAGCGGAACACCCTGGCCCCAGTAAAAGACCTACATTTGAGCCTCAACATGGCCATTAATCATGGGGACACCGTGGCCAACTTCCCAGGATCAGCTTCAGGCCTGAGGTGACCACCCGGGCAAGTCAGATATCTCAGCCACTCCAAAAGTCAGACATCTCAGCCATATCCAAAAATGGACAGTGGGCCAGGACTGCGTGTCCTCAGGCCCCATAACCCGGAGCAAGTCCTTCCCTGGAGACCTGGCGAGGTGAGGCTCCCTTCCCTGCCAGACCGAATCCCACTCCAGGGCTCTCCACAAGGCCTCCTCAGCAAGCACCCGCCATCCCAGAAAGGCTGACAATGGGGCTCAAGCCCGTTTCCCAATTTTATAGATTAGGTGGCCACCATAAGCTTCGGGTTCCTCCTCTGTAAAGTGTGGGAATTCCAACAGGCAATGGTGTTGCTACAAGGGCCAAATGAGAACCTAGTGTTTCATAAATCTGGAAGCACCAGGCAGACAGTGACACCAGTTTTCAGACACATTCACTTAAAACCTGGCCCTTCTCCATCAGTCCCATTGCCTCATAGTCCTCTGGATGGATCCTGGTGGCAGCCTCTTCCCTGGTCTCCCTGACTCCTTTGCTCCCCTCCTTTTGGCCATTTTTCACACAGTGCTAGGGACCTTTCAACAACCATCAAGGGACCACACCCTCCATATCAATGGGGTCAAACCCAAGCCCCTTGTGTGGCACATGAGCCCGATACCCCATTGCCCACCATGTTAT